>PJEM01006342.1:10814-113216 GCA_004023845.1 Helogale parvula | reverse complement strand
ACTTCTTTATCCCTTGGGTAAATCCCTAGCAGTGCTATTGCTGGGTCATAGGGGAGTTCTATCGATAGTTTTTTGAGGAACCTCCACACTGTTTTCCAGAGCGGCTGCACCAGTTTACATTGCCACCAACAGTGTAGGAGGGTGCCCGTCTCTCCACACCCTCGCCAGCATCTATAGTCTTTTGATTTGTTCATTTTAGTGACTCTGACTGGTGTGAGGTGGTATCTCAGTGTGGTTTTGATTTGTGTTTCCCTGATAATGAGTGACGCTGAGCATCGTTTCATGTGCCTGTTGGCCATCTGGATGTCCTCTTTGGAGAAGTGTCTATTCAGGTCTTCTGCCCATTTCTTCACTGGATCATTCATTTTTCTTTCATGTATGGAGTTTAGTGAGCTCCTTGTATATTTTGGATACTAGCCCTTTATCTGATATGCCATTTGCCACTGTCTTTTCCCATTCTGTTGGGTGCCTATTAGTTTTTTTGATTGCTTCCTTTGCCTTGCAGAAGCTTTTTATCTTGATGAGGTCCCAGTAGTTCATTTTTGTTCTTGATTCCCTGGCCTCTGGGGATGTGTCGAGATGGAGAAAGGATCTGAATGTGAGACAGGAAACCATAAAAACCCTTGAGGAAAAAGCAGGAAATAGCCTCCTAGACCTCAATCGTGACAATTATTCTTTAGATATGATTTTCTCTCTCCCATATTTAAACAAGTTTATTTCCAATCTTGTTCAAATAGTAATCAAATTCTAAATTTAAGTTTTACCTATATGGCATAATAAATGTATGCTAAATTAATTCATGTGTTTAAAAATCTATTTTGAAAACAAAAAATTCTACTTAATTCTTCCAACACATGACAAAAACCCAAGTGAAGCTACCAGCTCATCTTGGCAGACAATCAGTAAATAAAAACCTCATTTTTAAAAATTGAAAGAGGATAATAGGCTAGCTGTAACAATGGCAAGAGCAGTTAAAATGCAATTACGAACTGCAGAACTGGGAAAATTCTAGCTGTTTCGTACAGAATAACTAGTATGTTAGTGCTTGTTTGAATAAAATGAAATAAAGCTCTTCAGCTTCTGCTCCCTTAGAAATGCACCAAGAGAGTTCAGGTAAGAATCAATACCTGCTAAATGTACAAGGACCAAATCAATAGGGAAAGAAATTGCACTTTCCAACAACTAAGATGGAAAAGGATAAAAAGTCTAGGAATAGAAATAAAAAAGAATATAATGAAATGTGATGTCAGGTTACCATAGGTCCTTGCACCTCTTTAAATCATTAAAACCTTAACCTTGGAAGGGAATGTTGTAAAAACTGGAGTAGAATGTAAAGATCATGAACCAATATTCATCTTTAAGTTTATAAATTACACTCCAGTTGATCAAGAGCCAATAAGTCACTGTGTCACTCCTAGGTGTCCAGAGTCACGGGGAGGAGCAGACGGAAAACATAAAACGAAGCCTTCGTCCTCCGTCAGCCTGTAACCTATATGAGGTACTAAGGACAATGCACAAAAAGGGGAAAAATCAGAACATTTTTTAAATGTGTTTTCTTTTTAGTTTATTTTTAAGGAGACAGAGAACACATAAGCAGGGGAAAGGGGCAGAGGGAAAGAGAGGGAGAATCTTAAGCAGACTCCACATTCAGTGAGGAACTCAATCCCAGGACCCTGGGATCATGACCTGAGCCAGATTTAAGTGTCAGACGCTCAACTTACTGATCCACCCAGGTGCCCCAGAACATTCTTAATATAAGATTTTGGAGAAGAAAGGCCAGAACACAGAAAAGCTAACAAAATAAATGTAAAAAATAATTTTTGAAGTGATTCCGAAAAATAGAAATGGAAGGAAAACTTCCAAACTCATTCTATGAGGCCAGCATTAATAAAGACCTCACTAAAGAGGAAATTACAGACAATTTCCCTGATGAACATGGATGCAAAAATTCTCAACAAGGTACTAGCAAATTGAATCTAACAATACATTAAAAGAATTATTCACCACAATCAAGTGGGATTCATTCCTGGGCTTTAGCGCTGGCTCAATATCTGCAAATCAATCAGTGTGACATATCACATTAATAAAAGAAAGAATAAGAACCACATGATCCTCTCAATAGATGTAGAAAAAAAGCATTTGACAAAATACAGCATCCTTTCTTGAAAAAAACCCATAAAGTAGGGATAGAAGAAACATACGTCAACATCATAAAGTCCATATATGAAAGACTCACACTTGGTCTCATCCTCAATGTGGGAAAACTAACACTGCCCCTGAGGTCAAAAACACAACAGAGATGTCCCCTCTCACCACTGCTGTTCGACGTAGTACTGGAAGTCCCAGCCTCAGCAATCAGACAACAAAAAGAAGTATGAGGCATCCAAATTGGCAAGGAAGAAGTCAAACTTTCACTCTTCACACATGACATGATTCTGTATGTGGAAAACCCAAAGGACTCCACCAAAAACCTGTAAGAACTGATACATGAATTCAGTGAAGTCACAGAATATAAAATAAATATACAGAAATCAGTTACATTTCTACACACCAATAATGAAGCATCAGAAAGAGAAATCAAGGAATCGATCCCATTTACAATTGTACCAAAAACCATAATTTAAAAAAGAACTGGCCAAAATAAAAAAAAAAGTTCAAATTAAACAAAGAAGGCATAAAACCTCATGCTGTAATATCTGTAAAGTAGAAGCCAAGAGAAGAGTGAAACAAGATTTTAAGAATTTGTAGGACACCCAACCCAACTTGTCCAAGAACATTATGGGAAAAAGAAGGTGAGGAGATAAAATTCTAAAAAACCTTCTTAATCTTCATATCCCACTATATCCTTATCTAAAAAGGCGTAGGTTGAAAGAATGAGTAAATGGACTGGAGAAAAATACGATGCAGGGAATGGACAAATAGCCTGGTCAAGCCTCAAATACCATATCAAAAACAGAACTATACAGTTTGAATAGCCCTCAATAGTCTAAAACATAATACATTTTTGTTAATTTCTTTTCACAAAGAACTGCAGGCCCAGATGGTGAATTTTATACAAAACCTTTAAGAAAAAAAATACCAATCCTACACAAACCCCTTGGAACAGTGCCCAACTTATCATGTGACATAAGCATTACTTTGATACCAAAGACAAAGACATAATAAGAAAACTACAGAGCAATAACCCTCATGAATATAAGTGAAAATATTCTCAAAAAAAATTTAGGAAATCATGTCGACCACCATCTTCAGATTTATCCCAGGAACTCAAAGCTTTTAAACATTTGGAAATCAATCAACGTAATTCATCATATTAACAGAATAGGAGAAAATGTACCTGATCACCTCAACAAAACCAAAAAAATGCATCTGGCAAAATTAAATACTGTTCATGATAGAAATTTGTTATTGAAAGTGAAATAAATGAGAAACATGTTATTAAAAACTGGAGTAAAGGGTAGTCTTGTTATGAAAGTGGGAGAGAGCTTGGCTGAATTGCGCTCTATTATTCAGGACTGCAAACAGAACTTGTAATGATGAACTTGGAAATTCAGCTGAGATTTCCAATCAACATATAGAAACCAGTGTGGCCTGGTTTCTTCCTGCTGCTTATGGTAAAATTCAAGAGGAAAGAGATAAAGTGAGGCAGGGATTGTTAAGGAAAAAGGAACATGCACTTAATAATTTAGAAAACTCTCAACCTATCTAAGAATCTATTCTGAAAACAGAGCCAAGGACATGGCTGGAAAACTGCTAAAGAGATCAGGCATGTGATTTATGGATTCAATCAACTACCTCAGCAGAAGCCAGGAGTAAAAATTAGTTCTCCAGGAAGTCTCTATAGAGTACTCTTGTGCCTAATGATGTGGATTCCCATGACATCAATGGAAGACCAACAAGAGTTTCAAGAATTTTATTCCAGCAGATGAAAAGGACAGAGATGTAATAAAATAAAGAATGACTCTGAGGGCCAAAGCAAGTAGAATAACTGCCTGGGACAAGGCTGCCATCCTGGTGGCCAAGAAGATGGGGCTACTCCCCTGGTAGGGCTCAGAGAACAAAGCAGTACACCACAGAGGATCATTCGTAGACCTTCAAAACTAATGGAATTTGCCCTGCTGGGTTACAGACTTGCTTGGGACATATGACCCCTTTTATCCCTTCTAATTTCTCCCTTTTGGATTGGGAGTGTCTACTTTATCTATGCTTATCCCACCATTGTATTTTACTATTTTTAATGTGTATTTATTTTTGAGAAAGCAGTAGTGCAAGTGGGGGAGGGACGGAGAGAGAGGGGGACAGAGAACCTGAAGCAGACTCCGTGCTGACAGCAGAGAGCCCCACATGGCACTTGAACTCAGGAACCATGAGACGATGACTTGAACCGAAGTCAGACACCTAACTGACTGAGACACCCAGGCATCCCCCATCATTGTATTTTAGAACTAGGTAACTTGTTTTCTAGTTTCACAAGTCTGTGGATGGAGAGCAATTTTGACTGAGAATAGATTACAACCCAGTGTGTCACCCATACCTGATTTAGATGAAATAAAAGATAAAATTTTGAACTTTTTGAGATGATTATATCTAGATGATATTTTGTACTTAAAGTTGATTCTGGAATGGTTAAGACTCTAAGGACTGTTGGAGCGTGGTAAATGTATCACCCACATGAGAAGGACATGAACTTTCCAGGGCCAGAGGAGAACTGTTGTTGGTTGAACTGTGTCCCCAAAAAGATATGTTCAAGTCCTTGCACCTGGTATCTATGAAAATGACCTTATTTGCAGATATAACCAAGATGAAGTCACACTTGAGTAGGGTAGACTTAGTTACTTATGACTGGTGGTTTTATTAAAAAAGGAAGAGAGACAAAGAGACAGAGGGAAGAATACCAGGCAAAGACTGGAAATATCCAGTTCCAAATAAAAGCATGCCAAGGATTGCTGGCAACCACCAAACACTAAGAACAGGCAAGGGAGAGTTTTTCCTGCAAAGCTCTGAGAGAGCGTGACACCGCTAACACCCTGATTTCCGACTTCTAACATCCAGAACTGTGAAAGAATAAATTCGTGTTTTCAAGCCACGCTGTCTCCAATAATTTGTTAGAGTAGCCCTAGGAAACTGACACAAAAAGTGACTACAGAAGCAAATTGTGTTATATAAATAAATACAATTCCGCAACTAAAATGCACAAAACACAGATACAAAAATTTGGGTGAATATCAAGCTTTATGCTGATCAAAATCTGAGTCACAAAAGAGTATACACTACTTGATCCTGCATAAAAACTTCTAAGACAAACTTGGTTGCAGTAACAAAAAGCAAATGAATTCCTTCCTGGGATTACCTGCAAAGAGCATGAAGAAACTATTTGGAACGATGTAATTATTCTATAGCTTGATTAAAGTGGTGGTCACACAAGTACGTTCAACTGTCAAAACGAATTACCCTGTAGACTTAACATGTGTGCACTCTGTTTATGTAAATTATGCCTCAATACAATTAATTGTTCTAAACATCAAAGAAACAAAAACTTGTAAAAGCCATACGGAACCTGGTAAAGTTGGGGGAAAAGCCACAGGGATGAAAAAGAACTCATTTCTTTCATTTGCAAATAGGTTATACAATCAAAAAAACAAAGCTACACATGAATTTCACAATAGAAAAGTGAGCAATATGAGTAAGCAATTCACTGAAGCACATACACAGAGCAGCAAAGACAGAAACCTGCTTACCCTCCCTTACAACTGAAGACACGCAAATCAAATCAAGACATTGTCTCTCACCTATCAGACTGGCCTAAATCTTTATTTCAGAGTATCTAGTGCTGGAAGAGCGGGCCTTCTCGTACTGTGGCATCGGGGTACTTTCCTGAACCCTTTTTGAAGGGCAATTTGGCAACATCTGTGAACATTTACAACACACGCCCTGTCACTGACCAGCTTCCTGCTATAACTCACTGTACAAATATACTCACAGAGACGCCATACTAGGTGTATGAAGGACATTCTTTAAGATTCCTTAGAATAGTGAATATTTGGACATAACTATGTAGCTTTTAATACATTAGACAAATCACAAAAAAAAGCCACAATGAAATGCTACACAATGCAATGATATTAAAAGAATGACTAAAGAAATATACGCCACAATTTGAACACTGTAAACTCAACTTTATAAATAAAAAGGATATTCATAGATATACAGATCTACATGGTGACATGTGTATTTAAAATTAGGGGGAAAGTTGAAGACCTCTTTGAGTAGCTTTTAGAAGTTGGATTTGGGGAAAGGTTAACTTTTCATTTTATATTTGCCTACGCTATTTGATTTTTATCATATTACTTTCACCTTTTTAAAGGGGCAAATATGAAAAAAGAAAACATAGAACTTTAAATGATGAATTGCATATTATACATGAAGAGCTTGTTAGGAACATCAGAATACAGGGAAATTGTGTCTAAATTCTTCAGCAACAAAGTAATGTTTTCTGTGGTTATAAAAATCCTCTCTAGAATTATTTTTTTATATTTCCAGAACTCCTTACAGTCACTTGCCAATTGTTCTTCCCTGTAAACTATAAGCAACAAAAATTCTTTGGTGACCTACAAGCAGTGTCAAACAGGAAGGGCAGAACCATTCCTAGAAGTCAGCATGCTGGAGCTTCAAATGCCACAATAAATTATGTACCTCTGGCCACAAAATAGCATGCCTTTTCAATTCATTTGAATAACATCATTGTGAGGGGTGGAAAATAAGAGGAGGAGACTTTTGAGGTCACAGAACTATCCTGAGATCTACACTTTGAAACTCGGTTTTAGATAAGGCAACAACTTCTCTGTTTCAGTTTCTTTATTCAAAAAATGGAAATTATACACTCATATGACTTTTCTGAGAGCTGTATCAGATAATATTTGTATAGTACATGGTACAGTGTCTGGTACATGAGTCACTTAATAAAGGAAAGTTATTATAATCATTGTAATTGTCATCAAATTGCTTTTTCCAACAACCAGACCATGCATTCTCAATAGGGGCAATATCACTCTCAAAGGAAGAAAATTGGATCCTCAAGGACAAAAAGCTTAAATATTATAATAGCTTGTGGCTCTCCTAACCCAACTCTTCCCAACTAAATGTTAGTCCTTCGTATTTAATTTCTTAAAAGGCAATAACAAGGGGCGCTCAGTTGGTAGAGCATGTGACTCTTGATCTCAGGGCTGTGAGTTCAAGCCCCATGTTGGGTATAGACATTACTTAGAAATAAAATATTTTCCAAAAAGGCAATCTAATGAAAAGAAAGTTGAGAAAGACTGAATTAGGCTAACAACTTGCTAAATAATTACATACAAATACTGTTATCAGCTTGTAAATTTCTAAGAATAAAATGTTTACACAAATGAAAATTAATATCCTGAAGTATAAAACCAGGGAAATAGTGCCTGTTCCCATCTACAAGCCTGAGTGATTGCAATTTATATATGCAGCAATAAAAAGAAACATAAAAAAAGGGGGATCGGCCTTCAGGACATAGTCACACAGACAGCAGGGTCTATAAGGAAATTTACACTGGTCGGTGTTAGACAAATATAAATCACAAATTGGAATTAAACCACCAAGCAAAGCAACAAGCAAAGAGTGTTTAATCTCAGCTACTATTGTTTGAAGAAGACAGATTGTATGAAATCAGAAGTAGCCATAAAATAAATAACTTCTGAGTAGTAAAAGATACAGAATTAATAGAAAAGAACAGTTTCTTTAATCATGCCAGAAAAGACTTTCTTTTTCCTTTCTCCCTCCTAAAGTAGCAAAATACCAATCTCAAAGTCCAAGACAAAAATGGACTTCTTTACACACGGGCAGAATCACTGTATATGGTTCTCTGCTGCACTCTTCTGCCCGCTGCCTCTATACACTGAGTTGACCTGACTGCTGAGTTCTTTGATGGTCTCTATGCTCATCAAGGACCATAAGGACCAAGACTGCTTCAATGGCTCTGTAGTCAGCAGCGAGGGAAAAATCCAAGCTAGATAGATACTCTGGGCTTTGATTTCCAGGTATGGGTTGAAGAGAATGTGAACAAGGAGAAAATAAAAGAACATAGAGTAATCAAAGCCATTTTAAAAGAGAACAAAGTTGGAAAAATTTACAGTATCTGGTTCCAAAATGTACTATGAAGATACAGTAATCAAGATAGTACATTTGGGCATACAAATAGAAACATAGATCAATGAAATAAAACAGGGAGTAGAGAAAATACTCCTACATGTATATGGTTGACTGATTCTCAACAAAAGACTATTCTTTCCAACTTGAAGTATTTCAATGGGAAAAGTATTCTCTTTTAAACAAAAAGTGATGCAATAATTGGATATCCATATGAAACAAGATGAGTCCTGCCCTTTACCTCCTACCATATGCAAAAAAATAACTTAAAATGGATCAAACAGACCCAACAGAAGAACTAAAACTAAAAAAATTCCCAAAAGAAAACACAGAGGAAAGTCTCATGTTTGGGGCTATGCAGAGATTTCTTAGATAGAATTTGAAAGACATAAACCACAAAAAGAAAATAACTGAACTTTACCAAAATTAAAAACGTCTGCTCAAAGCCTTACCATAAAACAAAGAAGAAGAAGAAAAGGCAAGCTACAAACTAAGAAAAAATATGTGTAAAACTTTATCTGAATATATTGTGCCCAGAATACACGACCAGGACAACACGTACACAACAGAAAATAAGACTCTAAATGACACTGTACTACAAAAGACAGATCAACAGCAAACATTAATAGTCACTAGAGAAATACACATTGAAACCACAAAGAGACATCACTAAACACACACTGAAATGAAAGTACCCAGTGCAAAGAATAGAGAGCAACTGGAACTCTCATACATAGCTGGTTGGGACATGAAACGGTAATGCCACTTGGGAAAACAGCTGGCAACTTCTGGTAAAGTCAAACACACAACCTAGCAATTTCACTTCTAGATGCTTATCAAAGAGAAATAAAAACATGCCCTGTAAAAGGACTTGTATATAAATATTTACATAACTTATGTTCATAATCGCTAAAAACTAGAAATAATACAAATAAATGTCCTTTAACCGGTGAATGGATAAAAACAAACATATAATGGCCTAACACTCAGCAATGAAGAAAACTGCTGATTTAGGTCAACAATAATGAATCTCAAAAGCATTTTGCTAAATAGAAGCAAACATCAAAGGTTACACTCCATATAATACTGTTAACATGAAAGTTTACAAAAAAAAAAAATAAAGGTTACAGAAAATAAATCAGTGGTTTCCAAGGGTTGGCAAAGGAGGAAGGAGACTGACTGCAAGGGGGCATGAAGAAACTTCCTGAGCTGATGGACATGACTGTAACGGTGGTCCTAGGACTACATGCTTGTCAAAATCATTAAAACATATGAAAAATTGGAGGTTTTAAATGTAATTTATATCTGAATAATGTGTGGGGGTTTTTTAGAAAAGAGAGAAAAAAGGAAAACAGAAAAGAAAAATTAAGGGATTAATTCAGAGATTCGTCATCTTCAGATGATATTCATAGTGGGAAACTAAAGTGAAAAAACAAAAAAACAAAGTTATAAAACAAATTTCCAGAACTGAAGAATATGAATGCTTAGTAAACAGATGAAACATATATTTATACCAATGTGCCTCTTTGTGAATTTTCAGCATACCAAAATAAACAGAAGGTCCTAAACGCTTTTGGGAAAGGGAGTCACTGAAGTGGAAATGAGAATGGCTTAGCACTTTTCATGTAAGTTTGGAAGATAAAGACAAATGAAGAAAGCCGTCAAAATCTTATTTCCAACCTATAATGCTATATCACTTTACTCAGTTAAATATGAGAATAGAATAAAGGTAGCCTCATATATTTAAGATCCCCAAAAATTTACCTTCTATGCATTCTTCCCTATAAACTATCAGAGAATTTGTTGTAGCAAAACTAGTATCTAAATAGCAGGATGTGGGTTCCAAGAAACAGGACGGACATTCAATATAAGAGGCAATGAGTCCCAGGATGTTGCCAAAGAAAAGTTCCAGAAGGACAGGTGTGCAGCAAGTCTGGAGAGCAAGCATCCCATTCTGGGTGAAAAAGGATGGGCTAGGGGACGAAGGAGCTTTAAGAAGAATGTCCCAAGACAACTGATGTCCCCAAGGGGGAGAAAAGAGGTCTAATGAAAGAACTGACATACATATCTATGCTGACAGAGGTTAACAGCCCTGGGGAAGGCTGTAATGAGTGAGTGGTAATCAATTTTTAACTTTAGGAAAACAAAAAGTAGTCAAGAAAGGAAATCAGTCAAAGCACAGAAAGGGGCTCAATTTAGGAACAATATTTACATGGTAATTAAAATAACTGCATAGTGACTTTTATTTATTTTTATTTTTTAAGTGTTTATTTATTTTGGAGAGAGAGAGAAAGAGAGACAGAACGCAAGCAGGGGAGAGGCAGAGAGAGAGGGAGACACAGAATCCGAAGCAGGCTCCAGGCTCTGAGCTGTCAGTACAGAGCCCAACATGGGGCTCAAACCTATGACACAGAAATCATAGCCAAAGTCAGACACTTAACTGAGCCACCCAGGCACCCCGATTTTTAAAAATTATAACATTACTGGGAGGAACAAAGACAAGTAAAAGGTGGGAGGTCAATAAACAAAATCTAAAAATGAAAAAAAACAGTATTTGCAGAAATAAATAAATAAGAAAGAGTTAAAAGTTCTAAAAAGTGGATGCCTCTGTGGAGTCGGAACTGGGTATGTAAAGGGTCAGAAAGTAGTCTAATATTTTTTACTTTGAAGCTTGTATTTTTTTAAATTTTTATTTTAAAATTTTTATTTTAAAAATGTTTATTTTTGAGACAGAGAGAACGAGCTGTAGAGGGGCAGAGAGAGAGGAGACAGAATCAGAAGCAGGCTCCGGGCTCTGAGTTGTCAGCACAGAGCCTGTTCCAGGGCTTGAACTCACCAGCCGCGAGATCATGACCTGAGCTGAAGTCGGACACTTAACCGACTGAGCCACCCAGGCGCCCCAGAAGCAGGCATTTTCGTAGCTGGACCGTTGGCATTCCCTTTGCATCTGACAGCGTGTAACTAGGCGAAGCTCAAAGCTAGAGGCTTAGCGCTCCAGCTATTTTGTGCTGGGCTCCACGCGGAGCTGGGAGAAGACACTGCCTCCTACGGAGGACAAGACGACACGACAAAACGTGCCAGATCAGACACGGACTGGATTCCCTGCCACAAAGCATCATAAACCTGTGCTAAGACTGCAGAAAATGCCATCCACTCGGAGGCGAGGTCAAGGCTTCCCTTGTGCCTTGTACTTCTGATTTTTCAAAACTAGTTATACATGTGTAACTTTAATGAAAAATAAAAATATAAAGCGAAGGATTCACCATTCAAAGAACGGCACTGGGTAACGTGCCATTGCAGGCCTACTGCCTGGTTTTAGCTCCCAAAGCCCGACAGAAACTCATGGACCAGCTAGCTGACTGCAGATTCCTGCCAGCTAGGTAGTCACTGAGGATCCCACTCCTATCTCATTCAAGCCCACTGCAGGGTTAAGTCAGTTCCGTCAAGATGTTCCATGTCACTCCACATACTTTATGCCAATTAGACACTTCATGCTAACCCAGTGTAGCCCAGATCAAGGTCTGTGTTATAGTTACGCCTGGTGGACTGCCAACAGGGTACATCAGGCTGACTCCAACAATAACCTTGTGAAAGAAGAGAGGAGCAGCCTGAATCCACATAGTGCTGTACTATATTTTACCTTCCAGAAGGGTGGGAAGAGGGAGTATAAGTTCAATGAAATATAGGCTAGAGCTCAGTATGCACATTGGTGAAAGTAATGAGTGAGTAGGGAGAAAGTAAGCAAAGCCACGAAGTAACAAACCTACAGAGCTTTCTGTTGGTCCGAGTCATTCTACTTTTTTGATAGAATTCCCATTGCCTTACATTTAAGCCTGAGTCCAAAAGTATTCCCAATATCATATAATTGAGGTGGAATTGTTCCTTTGAATTTTCTACACCACATTCATAAGAATAAATGGGATTTTTTTTGCATATAAGTATGTATGTGTGTGTGTATACTCATTTACCTGAATATATAGAATTAATGTCACTTCTATTTTTTTAACTTTTTAAAGTTTATTTATTTTTGAGAGAGAGAGACAGAATGTGAGCAGAGGAGGGGCAGAGAGAGAGAGGGAGACACAGAATCTGAAGCAGGCTCCAGGCTCTGAGTTATCAGCACAGAGCCCTATGAAGACGTCAAACCCACAAGCTGTGAGATCATGACCTGAGCTGGAGTCAGACACTTAACCAACTGAGCCACCCAGGTGCCCAATGTCACTTATTTCTTATTAGCCATGATCAGTCTTAATAAAATTCCTGTGATGTGCAAGTCATGTTTCTCCATGAATATAACATAATTTACTTGGTTATATTGATTCTCCTTTAGTTTAAGCGCTCCTGTTGAGGTAGTGGTCTGCAGTGTCCAGCCATTCATCAGTATCACTCTTACAGGAGAGACGTCACCAAGACGATGGAGGAGGAGGCCCAATCTCCATCCTCCATGAAGATCAACAGTTAGCGACCCAAGAACAGAAACAGCTCTGGGAGAGCTCAGGAATCCACTTCAGAAACTTTAGCAACAAAGTGAGCAAAACACCTGAAAATAACCGCACGAACAGGGGAAGACAGCCTCGTTTGGTCTACATCATCTCATCACCCAGGACAGCTGGCCCAGCGCCAACAGGAAACACCAAGCTACAAAGAATTCCGTCACCAGGAAAGGGAGAGCAGGGTGAACCAACAACTTCCCCAGCCTCTGGGGGCACCACAGGAATGACCCGCTTCGGTTTCACCCCACCCGGAGACTGGCGAGGCTGAGAAGCACAGAGCCGCTAGGCACACGGGGTAAGAACAGGGGGGCCCAGCATAAGCCCCGCGGCACCAGTGCGATCACGTTCCAGCGGCCCGGCGCTCCGGAGGCCTGAGCAGCTTTCACCACGGAAGAGACCCATGGCCAGCACGGCCACCGCCCCTGACACATTTCACCAGTTTCGCCCCTCAGGTGTTTGTGTGTAAAGATACCAGCCACCTGATCCCGTCCCCACGGCCTCCCACCCACGCCTCTGAAGACCAGGATCACCCCAGCAGCTAGTGCACACCCCTGTAAAGCTGTGCGAGTGCGGAAGCTGGCCCAGACGGTTTCCGCGGCCCTCCACCACTACGCATGCCCATGGCCAGCATCGCTAGCTACGTACCTGCACTCAAACAGCCCGACCCTCTTCACCAGCCTCTACTGCCACATGTGTTCCCACAGCAAGATCCTTGAGCCACAGCACTGCCAAGGCCCTCCAGGCATCTGCAGGCCCACATTCAGTCCTGTTTCTAGTCGCTGGCTTGCACCACTGAGCTCACCTGTGCACCTGAAATCTACCAGCCCAGCCCTCATCACTGCCCGCCACTGCCATGTGCATGCCTGTGGGAGCCACAGCAGTGCAGGCCACCAGCCAGGGTCCCCCCAGCTACCTGATACACACACATACACACACACACACACACACACACACACACACACAAATGTTTTAAAAGTGTATTTTTAAAAGTCATTAACACTGATAACACTGATAGCATTTTTTGTTTTTTTAAGAGCTAACATGGGGTGCCTGGGTGGCTAAGTCGGTTAAGCCATCCGGCTTTGGCTCAGGTCATGATCTCACGGTTTGTGGGTTTGAGCCCTGCGTCAGGCTCTGTGCTGACAGTTAGCTCAGAGCCTGGAGCCTGCTTCAGATTCTGTGTCTCCCTCTCTCTCTGACCCTCCCCGGCTCACACTGTCTCTCTCTGTCTCTCAAAAATAAATAAAATACATTAAAAAAATTTTTTAAAGAGCTAACATGTGATAGTTCGGTAAGAAAAATTAGGAGAATCATGAGCTCACCTTGCTCCATGGACAAACTAAGATTCGCTCTCTCTGTACAACTAACTCTAAAAATGAACTAAGCACCAGAACAGACATTTCACAGTTAACTGTGAAGAAAAAGCCATATCAAAAAAGGTAGGAAGAGCAAAGACAGAGTTGGGAACTGAACGCCTGGCAGGACCATCCACAAACAAGAGGGGCACCCAAGCACAGAGAAGCAGAAGCATCAGACCCCACACTAAGCACCCTGGGCACTGGGGCCTGGGTGGCTCAGTTGGTTAAGTGTCCTGAGATCAGCTCAGGTCATGATCTCACAGTGGGGTGGGTCCAGCCCCGCATCGGGCTCTGTGCTGACAGCTCAGAGCCTGGTGCCTGCTTCAGATTCTGTGTCTCCCTCTCTCTACCCTTCTCCCACCCACACTCTGTCCCTCAATAATAAACAAACATTAAAAAAAATTTTTTTAAGTAAATAAAAATCAATAGAACTTAACTCCAATAACTCTAAAAACCAGTGAACTTAATGCGAGAAGAGCTAGAGGGCAACAGGAAACTGAGTCCCTACTCTTAAATAGCCAGCATAATGAATAACTCAGTCGGAGACACAGCAAAGAAGCAGCAGTTTAGAAATCAACTGAGGTATATGTGAAGGTGTATTGACTAATCTTGGAATATGTGCTGTAGAAGTAGGGATCTCCAGGAGATGTTTCCAGAAACAAAAGTGCTGCCAGATGCCATTTCTCTTTCCCACCACCTGTCTAGACAGCCAGATGTTTGTGGGAGTCAGTGCTAATACTCTCCTGTCGACTTTGCTGGCACCACATGCCCTACCCCAGGGTTCCGTGGTGGACCACCCCACCCGACCTCCCTGCCTCCGCAGGCAACCCTCCAGGGCAGCTCCTGCCCCGCCATTCCAGGCAAGGATCCCTGGAGGGAACCAGCAAAATGACTCCTGTCGTGAGGACGGCATCGAAAACCCCAGACCCTGGGGACCTGCAGTTCTCGCAGCCCTGCCTCCCAGCTGGCCGCCAAGGAGGCAAGCCCTGCCTTTCAGTGCCCCCGCAGCTGAGGTGGAAGGCAAACCGCAGACAGCTAGTCTTCCTGCTGGCCCCATCCACCGAAGGGCCCACAGCCTTCAGACAGGCTTCTCAGCAGCGCAGGGTCCCTGCCCAGTCACCCACAGTGGGCAAAATGGGTCACTGTGACTGAATCAGGCTGAAGGCAACAGTGGCTCAGCCACAAGAGTAAGCATACACACCACCCACACAGGTACCAACAGTGCCTGATTCTAGAGATTAGGAAGGACTCAGGACCTCTTTACACCAAGACCACCGCTCTCAAGACCAGGAGATGTAGCTGATCGATCCAACACACAGAAACAGAGTTAGACAAAATGAGGAGACAAAGGAATGCGTCACAAAATTCCCAGCAAAAGAGCTAAATGAAACAAGGATAAGCAATATGCCTAATAAATAATGGTTGTAAAAGTACTTGAGAAAAGAGTGAATCTCAGTGAGACTTCAACAATCAGCTAGGAAACATTTCAAAGGACCAGTCAGACCTGAAGAGTTCAATAACTGACATTTAAAAGTACACAAGAGGTAATTAAAAGCAGATGGGAGGGTGCAGAAAGACAAATTAGTAATCTGGAAAACAGGGTGATAGAAAGCAACTAAGCTGAACAGCAAAAAGAAAAAATAATAAAAAATTAGAATAGGTTAAGGGAGGTCAGTGACATCATCAAGCATAAAAACATTTACATTATAGGACTCTCAGAAGAAGAGACAAGGGGACAGAAGACATATCTGAAGAAATAGCTGAACTTCCCTCCTCAAGGAGAAGTAACAGTCACCCACGTCCTGGAGGCGCAGGAGCCTTTAACAAGATGGACCCAAGGAGGCTACACCAAGTACAGAATAAAAAAAAAAAAAAAAAGACAAAAAATAATGATAGAAAAGTTTAAAAGTAGCAAGAAAAAAGAAGCAGTTACATACAAAGAAATCCCATAAGGCTATTAGGTGATTTTTCAGCAGAAACTTTGCAGGCCAGAAGGAAGTGGCATGATACATTTTAAGTGCTAAAAGGAAGTAACCAGTAACCAAAAATACTCTATTCAGCAAGGCTGACATTCATAATGGACAAGATCCCAAACAAAAGTTAGAGGAGCACATTACCATTGAACCAGTCTTATAAAAAATGTTAAAGGGAATGCTTTCAATGGGAAGAAAAGACCGTATCTAAAAGAAAATTATGAAAAGAAAAAATTTCACAGGTAAAAGCAAGCATCTAGTAAAGATAGTAAATTAATCATTTATAAAACCAGTATGAAGGTTTGAACACAAAAGCAGTATAATCATTATGATTATATCTTAAAAAATCAGTCAAGGAATACATAAAAAGATGTAAAATATGATATATGTACAGATATATATATATATATATATATATATCTGTGTGTGTGTGTGTGTGTGTGTGTGTGTGTGTGTGAGAGAGAGACATAGAGGGAAGAGTAAAACTTAATGCTTTTGGAATGTGTCCAAACTTAAGCAACCATCAACTTAATACAGACTGCTATACACATAAGATGTTACATGAGAACCCAGTGGTAACCTATAATAGATAAAAAATAAAGAAAAAGAAAGCCAAATGTAACACTAAACAAAGCCATCAAACCAAAAGGGAAGACAGCCAAAGGAAAAAAGAGAGAGAGAGAGAAACAGAGAACTACAAAATAATCAGAAAACTAACAAAATGGCAATGGCATTCGACATACCCATCATTAATTATTTTTTATGTTTATTCATTTGTTTTGAGAATGAGAGTGAGAGAGGAGGGCACAAGCAGGGGAGGGGCAGAGAGAGAGGGAGACAGAGAATCCCAAGCAGGCTCTGCACTGCCACCCAGAGCCCAATGCAGGGCTTGAATCCATAAACCATGAGACCATGACCTGAGCCGAAAACCAAGAGTGAGACACATGACCAACTGAGCCACCCAGCACCCCAAATTACTCTAAATATAAATGGACTAAATATTCCATTCAAAAGACATAGTGCGACCAAATGGATTTAAAAAGACGTCTCATCTAATAGGTTTCCTACAAGAGACTCACTTCAGACCGAAACACACATACAGACAGAAAAACATATATCATGCAAACGGAAGCAAAAAAAAAAAAAAAAAAAAAAAAAAAAAAAAAAAAAAAAAAAAAAAAAAAAAAAAAAAAAAAAAAAAAAAAAAAAAAAAAAAAAAAAAGCCAAGGGGAGCAATGCTTAATAGACAAGATAAATTTTAAAACAAAGACTATAGCAAGAGACAAAGAAAGCACTACACAACGATAAATCAATTGAACAAGAGGGTATCACAATTGTGAATATCTATGCACCCAACAAAGGACACCTAAATACATAGAGCAAACATTAAGAGATATCAGAAGAGAAGTTGACAGTAATAAAATCATAATGGGGGACTGTAACACCCCATTTACATCAATAGACAAGTCATCCAGACAGAAATTCAACAATGAAACCGTGGCTTTGAATGACACATTAAACCAGACGGACCTAATAAATATGTGCAAAAGATTCCGTCCAAAAACAGCAGAATACACATTCTTTTCAAGTGCACACAGACCATTCTCCAGGATAGAGAACATATTTGGCCTCAAAACAAGTCTCAATAAATTTAAGAAGACTAAAATCATATCAAGCATTTATTCTGACACAATAGTATATAACTAGAAATCAATTATAAGAAAAAAACCCGGGAAGAACACAAATACATGGAGACTAAACAATGTGCAAGCAAACAATGGACGGGCCGACCATTAAAGCAGAGCGGAGACCAACGGTACGTGGAGACGGACGGGAATGAAGCGACAGTGATCCCAAAGCAAAAGCAGCTCTGAAGAAAAGTTTATAGTGACACTGGCTTATCTCAAGAAATAATAAAAATACCAAATAAACAACCTATGCTTACACCAGAGGAGCTAGAAAAAGAAGAATAGTCAAATCTAGTGGAAGGAAAATGATAATGAAGATAAAAGCAGAAATGAATGAAATAGAGACTAACAGAATTACAGATAAAATTTTTTAAAATCAATGAAACGAAGAGCTGGCTATTTTAAAAGATCAAGAAAACTGATAAACATTTAGCTGGATTCATCATAAAACAATGCGCCACCTAAACAATGAATGGGTCAGCCATAAAATCAAAGAGAGAAAAGACTCAAATAAACTCAAAAATGGAGAAATAACAACCAACACCATAAAAATACAAAGAATTATAAGAAAATATTATGAAAACTTAGATGCCAACAAATTGGACAACCTAGAAGAAAGGGAAATTTGCTAGAAACATATTATCTCCTAAAACTAAATCAGGGAGAAATAGAAAATTTGAAAGGACTAATTACTAGTAATGACACTGAGTCAGTAATTAAAAATCTCCCAACAATGTCCAGGACCAGACGTTTGCATAGGCGAATTCTACCAAACATTTAAAAAAGAGCTAATACCTATTCTTCTCTAACTATTCCAAAAGATAGAAGGAGAAAAACTTCCCAATTTGTTCTACAAGGCCACCATTATCCTGATACCAAAACCAGACAAAAGCACTACAAAAAACTAACAAAAACAGAACAAAAACAAAAAAAAAACTACAGGCTAGTATCTCTGCTAAACATAGATGCAAAAATCTTCAACAAAATAGTAGCAAACCAAGTTCAACAATATATTTTTAAAAAGTATTTGCCACCATCAAATGGGATTTACTCCAGGCATAAAAAAGTGGTTCAACATTCAAGAATATATCACACTGACAAGAAGAAAGAAAAGAAACATATGATCACCTCAACAGATGCATAAAAAAATTTCACAAAATATAATAACCATTTATAATTAAAAACAAAAAAGCTCTCAGGGCACCTGGGCAACTCAGTCAGTTAGGTGTCTGATTTCAGCTCAGGTCATGATCTCATAGTCCATGGGTTCGAGCCCCGCATCGGGCTCTGTGCTGACAGCTCAGAGCCTGGAGCCTGCTTCAGATTCTGTGTCTCCCTCTCTCTCTGACCCTCCCCCTCTCATACTCTGCCTCTCTCACTCTCAAAAATAAATAAATGTTTAAAAAAATGTTTTTAATTTTTAAAAAAACTCTCAACATAGTGGGTTTAGAGAGAACACACCGCAACATCATAAAGACCACACCTGACAAACCCACAGCTAACATCAGAATCAATGGTGAAAACATGAAATCTTTTCCTCTAAGATCAGGAATAAGACAATAAAGTCCACCCGCACTACTTTTATTCAACATAGTACTGAAAGTCCTAGCTGCAGCCATCAGACAAGAAAAAGAAATAAAAGATATCCAAATTAGTAAATAAGAAGTAAAACTGTAACTACCTGCAGATGACATAAGACTATATTTTAAAAACCCTGGTGTCGAACAAAAAACTACTGAACTAGTGAATGAATTCACCAAAGTTGTAAAATACAAAATTAGTATACAAAAATCAGTTGCATTTCTGCACACTAGTAACAAAGTAGCAGAAGGAGAAATCAAGAAAACAACCCCATTTACAATTGTATGAAAAAGACTAAAATACTTAGGAATAATTTAACCAAGTTGCTGAAAGACCTATTCTTTGAAAACTAAAACACTGAACAAAGAAACAAAAGGAAACACAAATGGAAAGACACTTCATCCTCACGGATTGGAAGAATTAATACTGTTAAGATGTCCATGCTACTGAAAGCAATCTATAGATTCAATGCAATCCCTATCTAAATACCAACAGCATTTCTCACAGAACTAGAACAAATAATACTAAAATTTGTATGGAACTACAAAAGACCTCAAATAGCCAAAGCAATCTTGAGAAAGAACAAATTGGAGGTATTTCAAATCCAGATTTCAAGATATACTACAAGCTGCAGTAATCAAAACAGTACGGTACTAACACAAAAACAGACACATAGATCAGTAGAACAGAATTGAAAGTGCAGAAATAAACCCACATCCACATCATCAATTAATCTACAACAAAGGAGGCAATAATAGACCATGGGGAAAAGACAGTCTTAAATAAATGGTATTAGAAAACTGGAGAGCTACATGCAAAGAAAGGAAACTAAACCACTTTCTTACACAATACACAAAAATAAACTAAAAATGGATTGAGGACCTCAACATGAGACTTGAAAGTATAAAATTCCAGGGCGCCTGGGTGGCTCAGTTGGTTAAGCATCTGGCTTCAGCTCAGGTCATGATCTCATGGTTTGTGGGTTCGAGCCCCACATCGGGCTCTGTGCTGACAGCTCAGAGCCTGGAGCCTGCTTCAGATTCTGTGTCTCCATCTCTCTCTGACCCTCCCCTGCTCATACTGTCTCTCTCTGTCTCTCAAAATAAATAAAAAACATTTTAAAAATCTTAAAAAAGAAACTATAAAATTCCTTTAAAAAACAAAAAAAAAAAAGCAATCATCTCTTGGACATCACTGTGACCAACATTTTTCTGGCTATGTCTCCTCAGGCAGAGAAAACAAGGACAAAACAGCTGCTAGGACTATACCAAACTAAGAAGGAAAGCATCAGCACAACCAAAGGATGAGCAATCTAGTGATGGAAGGAGATATTTGCAAATGATATATCTAATGAGGGGTTAATACCCAAAACGTATAAAGAACTTACAACTCAACACAAACAAAATAAATAATCTGATTATTATATTATTAAAAATGGGCAGAGAAACCTAATAGACATTTTTCCAAAGAAGACATAAAGATGGCCAACAGATACTTGAAAGAGGTTCAACATCACTGATCATCAGGGGAATGCAAATTAAAACCACAATGAAATATCACCTCATGCCTGTCAGAATGGCTAGTATTAAAAGACAAGTGTTAGTGAGGATGTGGTGAAAAGGGAATCTTCGTGCATTGTTGATGGAGATGTAAACTGGTGCAGCCACTGTGGAAAACATTATAGAGGTTTCTCAAAAAATAAAAAGTAGAAATACCATATGAGTCAGTAATTCCACCAAAGGAAGCAAAAACAGTCATTCAAAAAGATATACGCACCCCTGTGTTTACTGCAGCATTATTTACTGTAGTCAAGATGTGGAAGCCGCCCAAATGCCCATCCATAGATGAAAAGATAGAGAAGTGGTGCATATACATACAGAGTATCACTCAGCCGCAAAAAAGAATACGACCTTGCCATTTGCAACAATATGGATGCATCTAGAGGGCATTACACTAAGTGACGTAAGTCAGAGAAAGACAAATACCGTATGATTTCATTTATATGTATAATCTAAAAAACAAAACAAGTCAAAACAGCAGAAACAGAGAGAAAAAAACTGGTGGTTGTCAGAGGGCAAGGGGGAGAGGGACAGGCCAAATGGGGGAGGGGGAGCCGTAGGTACGGGCTTCCAGTTATGGAATGAATAAGTCACAGGGATAAAAAGTGCAGCGTAGGTGATACAGTTGATGTCATTGTAATAGTGTTACATGGTGACAGATGGCAGCTACAGCTTGTAGAGAGCACAGCATAACGTATAGAGTTGTCAAATCCCTGTGTTGTGCACTTGACACTAATACAACACTGTGTGTTAGCTATACCTCAATTTTTTAAAAGGGTAACAAAATTTAAATTGTAAATAAAAACAAACCAGCTAAAATGTATTAAGCACACTGTAATGCTTTTACAATCATTCCCTGAAGTGATCCTCTCACAACAATCTTATAAGGTAGCTACGTCATTAAGACTTTTAAAGTGGTGGCCCCATTTTACAGATGAGAAAACTAACAAAAATGAGTGTCACAAACATGAAGCATGGCTTTGATACCTCAGTATAAACCCTGAAAATGGGACACGTGTTTTATGTCACTGAAAGATTAAGATATCTGAAAGCTTCATGTAAAAATCACTGAGCCGCTGACTCATTAACTTAGTTTCAACGTGAGTCAGGATTTGGGGTGGTCCCCACTCTCAGAATTCAGCCTCCCTCGGGATCAACTCTGAGGATTCTTGGATAGGTTGCACTTTTAATACTCCCTCTACTTTTCAACTTCAGCTCACTAACAGAATATTTCTCCTAATTCTGAATACTGATATGCCTTCTGGGTTTAAGACGTGCGGGGGAGGGGAGCCCTACAAATGGATCCTCAGTTTTCTTTGAAGCAGAAGCAAACTGCCCCGGGACTGTCTCAGTCTTGGATGCACTCGGGTTAGCCACGCAAGCCTCCAGAGCGAGGCAATGGAGCGGCTGACAGCGCATAGCACAGCTGACATCTTGTGGCCACAAACGGTAATTACACCATTTCATCTGGATTCCAAGATTCTGAACTTGGCTATGTTCTCCAAAACACAATAGGCTAGCATCCGTTCCTCAACAGTCGGCCACTTCATTTTTAAAGCAAAAGCCAAGTCGGTGGAACAACATTCTTAAATTTTTTCCAAAGTTTCATTTAGTCTTCTACCTCTCAATGCAAATCTTGTGAAAAAAATTTTTTCAATCACTTGAATGTTTTAAAGAAAAAAATTACTTTCAGAGACCTTTTTAATGATTTAATTATTGCTTTATAAAATACAAAAAACTTAAGATCTATTCCTCAGCCTCTTTGCATAACCCCCTACATGTATTGATCTGAAAATAAGGGTAAAGAAAAAGCATTTGGAAGCATTCCGTAACCATTCAACACACATCTCCTGGGTGCGTACCGAGCCCCAAGCAATATGCTAGAACTGAGAGAGAAACATGATGTAAGATGTGACTCCAAATCTCAGAATTCAATACATATGAACCCATTTATCTTAAATAAGAACATTACCAAGTCATTCATTAGTAATTCATGTATGTCACTCTCAATTTCTTTTTCCCAGTATTATCTGGCCCCACACATAGTGTTACATTAATGTAACACAGGGTGTGAAATTCCTAAAAATCAGATGTTCCATGCCATACTTTCCCAAAAGTTCCCAGCTATTGTGATTTCCCCAACTTCCTTGGTACATCTAAGTATCATTCTCTTTCCAAATGAAAAGAATAATTTCCTTCTCTCTCTTCGTTGGGGAGAGCATTAAATAACTTTTAAAGCATTTTACTACTCTTGTATAAAAAGAATAACAATGCATTAAAAGTAGATTTTCAAGCACAAAGGTCTGGGTTCAAATTCTGACGTGATACTGTGCACCACTGATGAAAATCTTTACCTCCTGCTCTAAATTCTCTCGCCGATAAAAAGGGAAGAGCAAAGCCAAACTCACAGTGTCTTTATGAGGAAGGATTACATTTAATAAATCTGTAAGCCTATACGACAGACCCTACTAAAAGTACACACAAAATTAACATTAATTCTTCTCCCTTTTCTATTATTTCTCCACAATTTCAGCCCTTTTATGTCAACAGAATTCCCACTGGTCATCACAGAAACTTACAGAACACCACAGCTTCCACTTGTCAGTGAGAAAAGTGTATCACTTAGTGTAGAAAAGCCATACTCTTTGTAGAGGCAGTCTTTATCTGGGGAAATAAATAGCAACTCAGATTTTTTATGGCTTTATGACTCATGCTGAACTGATATTTTTTATGTAATTAGTTACCTTTACTTACTCAATGCCAAATTTAAGTTACTTTAGCACCTCTACATGTGGCTCCAAAAAACATTGTTCTACTCTGAGTCAGTTTCAGACAAGAAACCTAGACTTCAATGGTTTATAAGATTTGTTTCTATACCATCATATAATCATGAAGTGTAAGGAATCTTTCTTAAAAGGTTCCCTGGATAAGTCCCAGGCAAAATATCACAAGTATTCAAAAGAAGCAATTTATAGTCTAATCAAGTTTATTTGTCCTTCCAGACATGTTTTTATTTGTATCTAACTAAATTTTTTATTAATGCAGTTGAACATTAAAAATATGTCAAGTTCTTCACAGAAGTTCTTCAATTTTGAGGATTTTAAGGTCACCTTTTTCTTTTCTTTTCAAAGTCAAATCATTCCAGGTCCTTTAATTTTTCTTCACAGAGCATGCTTTAGGTTCTTCCTTTTTTTCTGACTTATTTGGATTCCTGGACATTTCACTAATGCACAGAAGATTATAATATCTAGGCAAAGCGCTAGAGAAAACGCATACTGGCAAAGAATCGTTTTCTAATCATGAGAACAAGCAGTTAATTCTGTCCCACTGAAATGCTTGCCAGTTCATTAGGTAGATGTTCCCAGGAAATTAGATTCAAGACATTTGGCACAAGACACTTACAAAAATGTTGTAGCGACCTTTATTATATCACTGGTTAAAATTAATAAATGAGGTGCATTTGAGACCGTCTATTCCATTTATTCCCAATAGGCTGTATTCACCAGTATACATTCTGCACAAAAACAAACGATATAAACAGAGGAAAAAAAGACGTAATTCCTGTTGTTAGGGCATTTATTAAGTCCTAGAACAAAAATCAGTTATAGGAAATGATGTATGCTCAGGGAAAAAACACACAGAAACTTCAAAAATAACAATAAAAATGGAGTTTTTGGAAAAATGAAGAACAGTGGAATACTTAAAGTCAAACCAGATTATCCAAGTGCAAACTTTCTAGAGTAAGCTCATTTTAAAGAAGTGGGAAATTTTTAGAGGTTATCTAGTCTATATCCATCCCTTGTGTTTCATCTTACTATAAGGTGGGAAAATGCACTGATTTAAAAAGGCTGTGCTAACATTAAAATTATACACTTTCTTGTTCACCAGTGCTTTCAAGATCAAATTAGTTTTCCTCTTCCCAAATAAGAAGAGTTTCATCCTCAAATATATAAAATATTTCTAATATATTTCTGTTGCTAATATTTAAAGGTGCCTCAGCTTCATAAAATAGGCAGGCTTGACTACGCATTTCAAAGAAATGGTAGTTGATATTTTCTCTGACTATTTGATTCAGATTTGTTCTTAATACATTGTTATTCTCATCAACGACGTGAAAGACTTCCTTTGTCTGACTGGCGGGGTCCTGTGTATTTGAACCCACAACAGCCACAGCCAACGACGATAGGTGCAAGAAACGGACACAAAACCTTTTCTTTAAATAAAATTGAAATGTCTTTAAATTATTTTCTTCTTCTAAGTCCAAGTAACTAATTCTTCTTAATCTTCTTAATTTTCTTTTATGCATCAAGTCAAATGTATTATTAAAATGAAACCGATTAAATGTATCAATGACATTATCAATAAAAGCTTTTCTACCACTTGCTTTATCATTCTCATCTCTAAACACGGTTTTGTTTGACTGCAACAAATACGGGTGTATTTCCATCCATAAAGGAAGACCGAAGAAATTTTCAATATCGGAATCTTTGCAATATGCAAATCCTCGGTCCTTTTCATTCATAGGTTGATTGATCACGGTTAGTATCGGGCAATGCTGACCGCAAAGAGCATAGAGTTTATCCAGAGAGTCACCTTCCTGATGTGCACCATGAATTACATTATTACCAGGCAATGGTTGGTGTTTAACAGTATCATCAGAGACAGGATGGACTTTGTTACCAGCGGACGGAAAGGCACGAGTGACTGATGTACATACTCTTTCTGACTTATGACTAGCTTTCTCCTCCACGGGATCATTTGGTACACTCTCCTCAGCACAAGTTTTATTTTGAACATCTAGCAAATCCTCACAAAAAAGCTCAGAGTCACTACAGTGAGGCATGTTAAAATAACTGCATTTCAGTTCAAGGGGCTGAGTCAGTTCCTCTAATTCTGAAGAAGATAGTTCAGCCATGCTTGGGCCTGGGGCCAAATTTCCAAAATGTGAATACGGTATGTCGGTGCTATTATTAAGTAGAGTATCCACTGATGTGGTGTCTGCATTGCCACATAAGCCCGAATTTTCAGGAGATGATACTCTCAACAGATGATTTTCTTTGAGGAGCCACTTGCCTTTATCAATCAGTATTCCTTCCCCCATATCTCTGGCAATTCTGTGACGATCACTTTGTTTTGTACCATGTCCTACAATGTCCCCCTCATGATAACTGGCCCTATCATTAAAATATTTATCTTGGCCTTCTTCTGGAAATTTCTGCAACATAGATGAACTACTAGATACTTGTTCAGAAGAGCCAAATGACTGACCTTCAGAATTATAAAAACCTACTTTCCTAGAACATTGAAACTCCACAGAATTAGAAGGACAAACCTGAGATCTGTGTGCAGACCCAGGGAAAAAGGACGGTTTAATAATCTCTCCTTTACCATAAAGTTTTTCAATTGTCCTTTTAACAAATCCCTGACTGTATCCTTTCTCTTGGGCAATCTCCTCACAACTGCCACTGGGGCCATCACTGGGTGGCTGTTCCTTCTCACTGTCCTGTCTAAATTCTGACCAATCAGAAGCCACTGGTCTTGTGAAGCAATTTTTAAAATCAAGAGAGGACTCTGAATAACTTCCACTTTCCATGCTTTTCACCGTCATTTTTACTCTCATTTTAGTTTCTCCTTCATTGAGCTCCTTTTCACTATTTTGTTTAGAATCATAGCAAAAAACTAAAGATGGTGGTGTTGCCAGCCTTCTGCTGATTGTCCCACAAATTACACCATTTCTTTTTTCTTCTTCTATAATGTTCCTGCTAGAGACTTCCACCAATTCCAAATTTTTGCTAGCCTCTAATTCTCTTTGGATCAATTCTTCAGCAGCCTGTTCTGCATTTATCTTCGTATTAAAGATATCAGTGCCTTGGTTTTCTAATTCTTCAAAAGATTCCAATTCTGAAATGCTTCTTTCACTGGAGGTCAAGCTACTGGTTAGTGAGCTTGGTTCTTCAGAAGTCTTTGAGTCTTCCCTATCAGAGGATGTATATGCATTTTGACCCTGAAATTTCTTTAATGAATGATTTTTAAATTCAGCTAGGGAACTATGTTCCTTACCAAATTCCAGTTCAGTTTCACTCAGGGGGAAGCCACAGTGGCTTTCATTGCTCATATTCTGATGGGACACCAATACATTAAAGCCGTTTTTACACCCAGGGTCTGCCAAGATAGTTAGATCTTTCTGAACGTCATCAAGCATTTCTAATTGTTCAGTCAATTGCAAATTATCAGGACATGTATTCTCTTTGGAATTTAAAAAGTCACTGGTATTGCTGTCTTTGTTGGGGACACAGGCCTCATCAATTGGGCAAGCTGCTTCACAAACATGGTTTTCCTCATAAGCACAAGCCTTATCGGAAGACGGAGCATCAGTAAGTGAACAGACCTCTCCCAGGAAACACGCCTTATTCATGGAGGTCTGATCTACGCCGTGGCCATCAACAGGCAAAGAAAGGTCACCGAGGCTACAAGCCTCCTTTGGAGGGTAAGTCTTATTCACAGTGCACATCTCACGTGCAGAGTAAGTCACCTCTGAAACGCAAGCTTCAGAGGCACGGTCCTCACTGGCAGAGTAGCCTCCATCTACAGAGGAGAGTTTCTGTGTGTTTTCATTTTCAGCGCACTCAGGAACTCCCTGAATGCTGGGTGTGGAACAGCTTGCAGAAAGTCCTATTGGAACCATGTCTTGTTCTTTCTCAGTGAGTCCTAAGTAATCTGTGGTGGACTCCACTAAACTGGCAACAGCAGCCTTCAAATCATCAGCTTCCTCTGTGATGGCAGTTTGCTTTAGGACTTCTAATAATGCAAGTATTTCTGCAGTTCTGTTAGTAGTCTTGTGAGCATCACCTTGGCAGAAGCTATTTACACTTCCTTTTAAGGTTAGCACCAGAAGCCAAGCTAGGAGGACATTAGTATATGACTTACATATCGGGGAAGGAAAGGGATTATCTGCAAGCGAACATGGCATCTCAATAACTCCATTCTGAGTCTTAGGAAGACTAGGAACTAAAGCTTGCAGTTGGCGAAGCAACAGGACTGGTAAAAGGTCTTTAGGAGTGTCTTCTTCTATGAGATCTACTTGAATAGCAGCCTCCACACTGTGTCTTTTTGTAGCTAGGTTTATTTCTTGGTAAACAAGGCTTACGTCTGGTCCTAAGTTTTTAGCACATACTTGGATTTTACTATTATGATCATCAATAGCTGATTGTGACAAAGCACAATTTTCCTGCAAGGGAAGCAAGTAAGCATCCTTCAGAGATTCCACCTGCCTCTCCCAGAGGTCTTCGGGACGCTCTTCACTGTTACCTTTGTCAAAAGATTTATCTACCTTTTTCCCTACATTATTTCCTGTCAAACCAGCACTCTTACTTACAGGTTTACTACCTTCCCTAACAAAATTATCTCCTTTTCCAGAACTTGACTGGGAGTTAGTTCCTTTTCCAGAACTTGACTGGGAATTGTTACAACTTATCACACTCCTTTCCTTTTTGCATATTGGAGCTGATTTTCTAGGCTGAAAGGTTGGATGTGGATTTATGTTCTGCAACCATCTCTGTATATAATTTTGAACTGAACGATGGCTGACATCCTCAGGAGAAACAAGTTTTTTCAAAGAAGGTAAGGAATTTGCCCTGGTTGTAACACATCGCTTACTTACAGTAGTACTTACTTTCAACTTATCTCCTTTTTGTTTTTTCTGAGTTTTTAAAGTTATGTGTGAATTATTAACTTTTGAAATGAAACTTCTCCTTGTCATTCCTCTCAAATGCCAAGATGCCACTTCTGCTTGAGCCTGTGGTCCACAAAAAGCATTGGGGTTTTGCTCAAAGAAGTTAAACACATGAAATAAATTTTCATCTTCAAAACTATTTTTGCAACACCTAAAGTCATTATGGGGAAATATTTTATCTCCTTGGCCAATTTCATTTTTTGTAGGTCCTGCTAAACTTACTTTGTTTAGTGGTCTGGATTTTCTTTTGACTAAAAGTCCTTGAACTTTCTTAGGATTCTGAACAGTACTTAATTTATTTACATGGAAATTCTTAGAATTCACAAGAGTGAGGTTACTTTTGGAGCAAGAATAATTTGATTCAATTACCATACCATTTGCATGGAAATCTTCCTCACAAAGTATTCCTCCTTTAAGGGGACCATGTGAATCCTTTAATATGATTTCCTGTGCAATTCTACCTCCTTTGCTTATTCTCTTACTCCTATTAAGAATTCCTTTGGTTGTGATCTTCCCATCCTGATGCTTGGAATTTATCACTTGTTGCTGAGATTTGATCTTCTTTTTGCTGGCAACAGATGATGAAATCTGTTTTTCATTTGCTGGAAATTTTGTTAAACCACACTGAGCAAATTCATTAATTAGTCTGTCAATTCTGGTGGTGACAGTGGAGGACCCTACTGAAGCAGGGGTCTCAAAAATAGTTATGTCAGTTCCAGAGTCATTACTTAAACAATGGGTTGTATCTGCTAAAAAAGGACTGAATCTATCACTGGCGTTACCAGAAGGTCTTAAGTTTTTGATCCCAGGTTTGTCGTCTGATGTTACACTACTGACTATACATTCCTCCGCAACTGGGTGTTCTGATACGGTCTGTGGTAGGCCAGTATCATGAGACACCTCTAACATCTTTTCACTTGTAATTTCTACAACATCAGCACGTACTGCACCTGACTTGAGCCGTGCGCTTTCCTTTCCTATTTCTAAAGATGACTCTGTCTGCTCATTGTTATTGACATGAACAACCACCGGTCTGTTAGACACTGATGACATCGTACTACAGGAATGCGTAAACATGTGATACTCAGATTTGTTTTCCCCATCTTCCCTTTCTTCACTGTAGGAAAACTGTCTAATCATTTCTTCTTGAACTTCAGTTTCTGATACCAAGGTCACACTTCCTCTCACAGATTTCTTTTGTCTCACTCTCCTTGGCCCAGGTGTAGGAGGCCGATAAAAATGATGCTTTGCTTGATCCTGAGTTTCCCGGATGGTGTCTGTGTCCACAGCATTCTCCCAACTAGCAGAGGTGCCAGTTTCAGTCTCTCGATCTGTCGTCTGAGTGTCTACCTCCTCGGCCCAACTGCCCTCTTGGTTACTACCTTTCCTCAGAGAAGAGACATCTTCAGACAATGAGCGTGCTATAATCTTTACACCAGATGACCGATCATCTGTGCTTCCTGGAAGACAGCCTACCTCACTCTTTTCATCATTATTAGAAAGACCAGCTCTACTGACAGTGGTCCATTTTATGGTTTCTTCCCCTTTTATCTTAAATCGAACTTTCATCTCAACTATCATGGTGCCATCTTGATTAAAAATAACTGATTTCTCAACATCATCTTCAGAAGGATATATCAATAAATTCTGAGAATCATTTTTTTCCAAAGCCAAGTAATTTTCAGAAGCAAAAGAATGGTCTGAGTAGCAATCATTCTTACGCATTTTGTCAGAAGAAACAGAATAAATCTGGGACCTTGAGCTTGAAGGCACATGTGTGCTCACTTTCAAGATTTTAAGAGTAAAAGATGCCCCATCAAAGTGTAGAAAATGGAGAAGTTATAAATATCCAGCAGAATAGGCAGAAAAGAAAAAAAAGAAAAAAAGAATTAGTACAAAAAGTACCACATTTTCTAAATTTCATAGTAAGATGTTATTAGTAAGTTTCTTACTTCAAAGTATTTATTTGTTGTTTGAATTCACTATAATATCTGGTGCATCTCTACAAGCTGCTCTTAAAAAGAGAACCTATAGGGGCGCCTGGGGGGCTCAGTCAGTTAAGCATCTGACTCGGGTTTCAGCTCAGGTCGTGGTCTCACGGTTTGTGAGTTCAAGCCCCACATCAGGCTCCGTACTGGCAGTGCAGAGACTATTTGGGATTCTTTCTACCCTCACTGCCCCTCCCCCACTTACACGCTTTCTCCTTCTCTTTCTCTCTCTCTCAAAAATAAATGAATACCTTTAAATAAAAATAAATAAAAGGAGAATCTGTAATCCTAACTCAATAACGAGATTAAAAGAATTTTAATTTTTATTAGTTGAGTTAGGCAATTTCAATAGGTATAAAGTATAAATTCCTAAGAATTCTAAGAAAAACAAAAACCAAACGGATTTTGTAGGACTCTGTTTTGTCGATTTGCTTACCAGTTCTGAAACGGGGGTCTAGCCAACTGCGGCTTGTCAATGCAAACAAGCAAGTAAAGCCACAGCGACACTTCTCCTCTCTGTGTCTCCAAGAGCGGCATCCGCAGCACTATGAGGGCCCAACACTCTTAGAGTTCACTTAAAAGTCAGGGTTAGTCAGGGCCCCTCGGTGGCTCAGTCCGACTTTGCTCAGGTCATGACCTCAGGGTTCACGAGGTCGAGCCTCACACTGGGCCCTGCACTCTCAGCTCTCTGTTCCTCTCTCTCTGGCCCCCCTCATGTATAAATTCTCTCTCTCTCTCTCTCTCAAAAAATAAACACTTAAATAAATGTCAAGATTAATCAAGTAATAATTATTAATTTAGCATTCACTTTGCATAATTAGTGTATCTGATCTGATATAGGACACAGAGGAGAATAGAGCTAGACACAGACCAAGACACCTGGTTATATTTTTCATGTGTGTCCTAAAGATAACTTTGGTTGGTACTCATGCTTCTTAAACTCTATCAAATTCTTATTGGCAGTTTGCATATATTTGCATACTCTTGGCACCAGTTAAATACCTTTAACATTTCAGAGTATAAACCTAAAATATGTTCTCTTATTTTTGGTATACATTTACCAAAATTGCAAATGAAAATGTTTCACTTATAACTTTTTAAAATAAAATTTAACAAAGCCTTCAGATTCCTAACACCATCAAAAATCATATTCAGCAACCCATATCAAACACAAAATAATAAAATCATTTTAGTAAAATGAGCACAGTGAAATAGGTGTCTGGCGGCTAATGCCTACAAAATTGAAACCTTAACAGATTATCTATTGAGTATATCCTTAACAGATGAATTTCACCCATGTTAGCAACAAGTAGAGAGATCAATACTACTTAGAGGGTATATTATTCAATGTTTAAATAAGACCCCAAATTTAAGTATAAATGGCACTCAGATCTTTAGCAAAAGAGCTCAAAAAAATTGCACAATGAATAATGAAATTAAAATATTGAGCACAATGAATAATAAATTAGCCACGCCTTCATAGAGAATTTACAGCCCGTCTCATACTTGGGCATCAACAAGTTCTCCTCTCCCCTACCCAAAGGATAATGCTATATTGTACAGCATTTCCTATGGAAGTGTCAACTTACATTATCATTAACCAGCATGAATTGACTACATGAAAAAATTTTTAATAAACTAAAAATGGATCCAAGGCCTGTGATTTTTACTGGAGAAACTTCAGAAAGTGGAGTTCATATGTAGTTAGAGATTCTTAAAAATAAAGTCACTCAACTAACCTGCTGAGATCGGCTATGATATCGCACAGTATTATCTGCAGGAAACTCTACAACTACCAGAGATGTCACTTATAAAAATTCCATAGAATTCCTCCCCAAATCAAGAAATGCTGGCATTTTTTTAAATCTAGGTATCATATACCCCCTCCCAAAAAAGGCACACCTCATCAATCTAAACAAACATATGATTGATCGATTTGGGAAAGTCTAAAAAATCATACAATCTCTATGACTCTTTCCAACTATACATATGACCAACTGCAGTTTAGAATGTTTTTGGCCCCCTCATTTTCTCTCATGTGATGAAGGAAACTGTCCACTTAAGCATGGATTTTTTTTTTTTTTTGTATTGTGGCTAAAACACACACACAACTCAAGGCTAAAAATAAGGGCTCCATATTTAAGTGACTTACTCTTTCTGCTTTGTGACCTCGCAGTTCCCTTGGTAAGCCCATGATGAGAGATCGCTGGTAATCTTGAAGAAAGCAAATACTTTTGGATGTCATAATTTCCGGGTTTAAATGGCTCCCTTCCAGCTGCCACCACAGCTCCAGAGCTCAGGATCACAGCCTGGAGACTGGGAACCTAGAAGAAACCAAAGAATTAAGGTCCTTACATGAGCAACATGAAACTTTGTTCTTTTCTTATGGCCATTTTATAGCAGAAAGGATCAATTCAACAAACTTTGGGGCTTGAAAGCATTCTTTCATTCATCATTCTTTAGGCATCAATAATGTAAAAAAAGTTACCAAGTATCAGAGTGAGGGTGGTTAGACCAACATCCGATGAGCCAGCATACTAGCTGAAGAGATTCGTCTTCTGCCATAACTAAAGACTTTTATTTAAAGTTTATTTATTTATTTTGAGAGAAAGAGCAGAAGAGCAGCAGAAAGAAGAGAGAGAGAGCCCCAAGCAGGCTCCACCCTTCGGCACAGAACCTGATGTGGGGCTCACTCACAAAACCGGGAGATCATGACCTGAGCTGAAACCAAGAGTGGGAAGCTTAACCAACTGAGCCACCCAGGCGCCCCCCAAAGAAACCTTTAAAAGGTACGCAGGACTGCCTCTGGTTCCCCACCAAAATGCCCAGCTGCAGCCCACCATCTTCCCTGAGCCAGCTGAGAAGGGGCCTGGGGAACATGCTGTCAGCTGCAGGGGTGCAGGGGGCACTCTCCCCTGCCCCCCACCCTCCAGCAGGGATCACAGAAAAAACACTTTCTCTACTTAACAGAAATCACTGTTGGCCAAGGCTTTTCAAGAAATACTGTCGCGACTGGATTCTGTGCTGACACATTATACAACTGTGTGCTCAGGGCCGGCGTAACGGGAGAGAAAGTGTGAAATTAAAAAGAGCCCCTGACGTCAGTCACTTCAAACGCCATTGTTGGATGGGGGCCACCCACCCAGGTGAACCACCACCACCCCGCGGGAGTAGGAACACGCACACGTTCACACACGCGCACACACACACGCGCACGCACACGCACACACACACACACACACGAAGCCTTTCTCCTCCAGGGCCTCCTTCCACGTCCCACACGACGGGAGCGCAGACGTGAGAAGCACCGGGAACACTCACCTTCCTTCCGTCTGTGGCGTACAGCTTGGTCACCGGGAAGCGCATGACCTCCATCAGGTGCTGCAGAAAGGCCTGGAAGCTCTGCGTAACCCTTCGGTTCAGAACGACCTTGCGCCTCGTCTTCGGGTCGCCATTTTTAAAGACCAGGAGGCTCCGCGGCGCGCGTAGCACGCCGGGAGCGGCGGCGGCCGCGGGCGGGGAGCTGTGCGCATGCGTGCTGATGGCCCGGCTGCTGTACCAGGGTCGCGGGCGCCGGCGGGCCTTGTCGAGGTCCACGGGCTGCACCTTCCGGCGGTGGGAGCACAGGTACGACTGGCCGTCCTCCAGCTCCTCCAGGCGTGTGATACTGTGCCTTCCCCGAGGGGTGCTGATGTTCCTCACCCCGAAAGGTAAGGGCACCTTGCTTGACAAGTTATCCAGCAAAGCATCAAATGTCTTAAAGGAACGAGGGTTGACCACCACCCTGACCCCACCAAACTGCGGGTCTCCGCTTTTGTAGAAGCTGATCTTTTTGGCCACGACAGGATGCGTGACGCTCAAATGGCGAGAGCGAAGACCTTGACCTTCAGAAGAGGTTGGATGAATCATGGAAAAACTAGTGGAAGAAGTTTCGCTCATTTTGGCTGGGACCTAGAGAGGGAAAAAAGTATTCATCTTGACAATGACAGCACCATAAACAATACATGATCATTTAATGGAATCTAATTACACTTGTCAGCATCTAGGCTATTCCTAGGATTTCATGAATTCATGTATTCATTCATTATTCCTGCCTATTTTGAATGGTAACTGTAAGGGGCTTTCAACAAAAGGATGTAAATAAAACAAATAAGGTATGTGTAACTTAAAGATAAAAACAATCTAAAGACACCAATAGGGGTGCCGTTAAACAAATTATTATATATTCACCCATGTGATGGAAAGCTATACAACCATTAAAAATGATTTTATGTTTATTGGCATAGAGTAATGATCACAATCTATTACTAAGTGAAAAGGCAGTTTATAAAATATATGTGCCATGCCATTGTCTGGCATATATGTAATATATATGTATATGTGTATTATACATATTATATGTGTATGTGTATATATATTACACATATTATATATGTAATGTGTAAATAACATATGTGTGTATTGTGTGATATATACATATCGCATATGTAATATATGTATTGCATACTTATTACATGCATTTTGTGTGTGTTGTTACATATATGTAACATATTTAAATGTATTATACAATAGATTGATGTATTTGGGGGTTTTTTTTGTCTTGACTGCCAGGAAAAAGGGGGAGACAGGTTCAAATTATTCCGTACAACCAGATGAGTTCATCTAGAAGAAAATGTTTCTTGACATTAAATTCTAGAAGGAATGTATCACATAAATCCTTAAATAGGGGTCATATTAAGATCATGTAAAATGTTTCCATTACAGATTGTAAAACCTGCAGGTAAAATATCTAACATACCATTAATCTCCTTTGGGAAACTCTGCACTAAACAAATATTTCTTACTTCATGGCAGCTTTGCTATGAGCTGCTAAAAATGGTGCGATCTAGGGACTGCTCCCATCAGTGGTTCTAAAATTAAAACTTCAGGAGGGAATTTAAGAGCCATTTGCAGCCAGTCGCTGAGGTTTTTTGTCTTCTGCTTTCCAAGTGGAGCCAGAGGCTGACTGACAAGTAAGGAGCTCAGGGAAGGGTTGATCTGGTTTGGGTTTGTTTCTCATTTGTCAGACTGTGTGACTCTTTTCTGTTGTTTTAAATCAAAGTGAGTGTTAGTATCTTCTGACAGAGTAAGAATGCCCTGCAGCCTTAAAGACAAACTGAACAAACTAAATATAAGTGATCCGTATTACAGAGTTGAAAAAGGCATGTTTGTCATTATACGTCCTCTGTAAATTTGACCCAAATCACCTACTTAAATGTTTGCAAACTGTTTTCTAAGATTCTTCACATATCTCCAGGATGGCTTGCAAATTTTATTTCTGCTAATTTAGGAAAAGAAGCTCAGAGGTCAGCCTGGAAGTAGATGTGTGCCCCCCTAGTCCGTCCCTAAGCAGTTTAAAGTAATTACAGTACTTAAGACGGGAAAGGCTGCGGCAGGCATGTGCTCCAGGAGCTGGGGAATCCGCCTTTGCCATGGACTCAGCAAAACGGCACCTCTTCTTATCCTCAGCTGATAAACTGTGCACTGACCTTGGGGATGCTACTTCATCTCCATGCCCTCGCCTACTGTAAGAGGTGAATTCTTTCAGCATTTAAATAAAAGACTTCAGAATTCTGCCTCCAGTTAACTTTTTAGGTTGGTGTACTTACACATTTATTTTAAAATAGTTTTTACATCAATCATGTTTGGAACACATGTGTCACTTACTTTTGGAAAATTGTATTTATCTATATGTAAGGGTATCGTGAGGCTTTTAACTGCAAGTCTTCCTCCCGGTTGTCCTTCCTTGGAGAGCTGGGACCTGGTAACCAAGTTAGGACACAGTTATATAAGCTGATAAGCTAAGGGGATTGTTTGGGGGGTGGTTTTGGTTTTGTTACTTTGTGCTTTGTATTTTGGCTCAAATAAAAGAGTGAAGACTTTGTGCTGACCCCAGGAAGGAGAACGCAGGACATGAGGACCATTGGAGGGAAGAGGGGAGGCCCCACTGTGCTACCACACAGATGCCCAACCATGATCACTGGTTTTGAACCTGATGCATGAAGTGAAGAAGCTAAGGCACCATGTCCTAAGAAGGTGCTATATGCCCAGCAGTGGATGAGCATTTATAGAGAAAGCACCCATAGCAGGATGGTTGCCAGGCTCCTTGAGGAGGCGGCTGTAGCAAAAACAAAAAATATATATAAATTCACATGGTCCTCGCTGCATGTAAGAGGGTCTCTAGGGATGCCTAGAAGTCACTGGGGAGAGTTTTCCAATGTTGAGATTTTGTATACATGCAGGTGAGGTTTAAGAGTCTCTAGCAAGGTGGGCATTGTGTGTGTGACACAGAACATGAGGGAGAGTCAGTATCAGTGAATAAAAGGACCTCTGTGCACCCAGTGTACATCATCATCATTACTGGGGAAGAAAGTGCAAGCCAGATTCCTTCCAGAGGAAGCGTTTCAGCCTCTGCCTTGACATAATCAGATGTATCTTCTACAGCTTCCATGGGAAAGTCACAGAGAAATTAGTAGCAGAGAATTATTGAAGTAGTTCTTCAATAAATGAAGAACAGGGTATCGAGACTATAAAGAAAGGCCTGGTAGCCCAGCCTGTGCGAATGGCACCGCGGGTGGGAAGAAATGATGGTTGCCCCAGGAGAGCCTGTATGAGGCTGAGGTGCCAGAGGCAGGACGGTGAGATGGCCCCTGGGAAGCAGGCAGGGGTCAGTGGAGCCTCTGCCACAGACACGGGCAAGCCCAGCAGCTTGGTCGGTATGTGCGACAGCCCTGTCAGGTGCGTTTTGTGAAACAGAGCTACCGGCCCCCACAACCTTTAGCTACTCTGTCTCAATGGTGCACCTTCTCTTAAAATTTTTTTAATGTTTGTTTATTTTTGAGAGAGAAAGAGCACAAGCAGCAGAGGGGCAGAGAGAGAGAGGGAGACACGGAATCTGAATCATGCTCCAGACTCTGAGCTATCAGCATAGAACCTGACGTGGGACTCAAACCCATATAACCATGAGATCACCACCTGAGCCAAAGTCGGATGATCAACTGACTGAGCCACCCAGATGCCCCAATTGTGCGCCTTTCTTAATCACCCTTAGAAACGGATCAGAATGTGAATGGAAATTTCAGAATATTTATCTCCATCCTTGTTAAATGGGAAGGTTTATTCTATGCCCACTGAAGACGGCATAAGGCAGTGGTATACTTAGGGGATGTCTGGGCACAGGGTAGCCTGAAGTGGTCTGATTCTCCTCCCAGCAGGTTAGGCTGAAGGAGAAAAAGAGGTACAGAGAAGTACAAAAGGAAACTAGATTCCTAAGGCCCTCCACTTCCCCCTCGGCGGACTTTACTAGAAGTCGTGAAGGCCCTGGCTAACAGAGTCTCCTCCCCACAGTCCACATTACAGTGCAGTGTCCTTCCGGTGGCCGGACAGCTGCTGCCCGTATCTTCCCCTCTGCTCTGTGTTCTCTTCGTTGCCGAAAGTCAGACTGTGGAACTATCATCAATACTCGTATTGCTTTTTAAGATTAAGCAGATGTTTTCAACACGTTTTGGTTCACTAGTTCACCCATGGTTGTGCTTATCTCCGCGTCATTGCTGTCAGTCTCTGTACTGCTCAGAGCCAAATAGATCCTCTACTAAGAGGGCTGTACCTGCCCACCGCCGTTCCCTCCATAAAGCACATTACAGAGTCACAAGCTGCACAGGCGCCATTTAGCTAGTTATATCTTAACTTTAATGTTCTATGACACACTCAGAATTGAGGCATTTCAGAAAGAAGAATGAAGTGGGCAACAAACTAAGAATACTAGTATGTTCATAAGGTCAGTTCTGTGGCAGCGCAGAGATTTGACATTACATGAAAAGTTAGTTCATTGCACAGATTAGCGTAATTCTGTGAGGTAGGGTTGGGGGTGAGAGTTCAAAAAGGAAATACACCTGTTATCCCCTATGGCGGTCAGAAGCGTTGGTGAATTAAAAGTAACTTCCTTCTTTAATGGATTGCACAGATTATTCTAATGAGAAAATAGTGCTTTTGTAATCAGGAAAAAAAAAAAAAAACCTCTACCCCTATTTGAATATACTAGAATTTCTTGATTTCCTGACACTGAACTTGCCTCCTACTTCAATTCAGGAAGCATATTGTGAAGGTTTCTGGCATATGTGGATAAAAGGTAACAATTATCAACAATATTTATTCCTTTTTTCTTATGGTTAAAGATGGAATACAAAAATGTAATCAAGACACAAAACTGGAAAATAAACTACAACCAGCGAAACACAGATTGTTTTTAAAGTAAAGATGCAAATAGTTTTGTACTTACCAAAACTTGAAGCTTCCCTTTTAAAGAAAAAAATGTTTTAAGTCGTTTGTATAATTCACGTAATGTTGCTGGATACGTAACCTGCTCATTTCATGCAAAGAAACGAATGTCCTTGGATTTATTCTTGGCGTATCCACTCGGGGATTGAGTACAGCCAATTAATTTAATCCGAGGTGATGCTAATCACCAGACAGAATTTACCTGAAGGGGACCACGGCCAGAAACAAACCAGTTCCTAGCATGTGGCACCGTTCTGAAGCCCTCCTAATTAAGGGTTTTTCTGGCAGGGTCTTGCTTACCCAGTCTCATTCTCAGGAGAAGATGGACAATTCATAAGCTTTCCTCTCTCAGATGGCCTTACATTCTCATTTATTTATGTTCAAGAGAAAAGGCTGCTATGCTGCTAAAAATGAAATAGTCTGGCATTTCATCATTCTTCGATAAGTATTCTGAGTCAGTGTTTGCTCATGGAGTCATTTAAGCATTCCTGTTTATTACTGCCTCAATGTGGTTCTAATGAAAATGGCTGTGAGTGGGAACAATCTGGCTGCTCAGCATAACACGACAAATAAGAGAGGCACCACACGATGAAGCGGTTTTATGCTTCTGCATACACAGCACTTCTGCTTTGCTTAATCATGATGGGATTTGAGCAAGTTTCAGGACTTTGTCACACATGAGGTCCCCGGATGACACCTGCTGCCTCTACTGGCTACCCGTAGTCTAATCAGATTTGAAAATACCTCACCTAATCAGATGTCCTACGGAGCTCCCTGCCTCTGCTCTCAACCACAAAAACAAGGTGAGCGGTCCTCCAGGAGAAAAGGATCAGGTTCAGACATGTGCTCTTGAAAGTTGTCTCCAAACAGATCACGAAAGGAAAAAGATTTCATGAAATGGCGCACTCTGCCTGGTAAATACTGACTTCAGAAGCAGTTAGCTATTAAAAAGTTTAAAAAAAAAAAAGAGTAAGGGAAGGAGGGGAAAGAGAGAGTCACTGAGTGAAGGAAAGATGGAGGGAGGGAAGAAAGAAGTAGGAAGGGAGGGATAGATAAGAGAAACAATGTTTAACCTTGATACAAACCTCCATTTATAATCATCACTATTCACACAAAGACATGGCTATTGACTCAATAAAGAAATTTATGTTTGCAGGGTAGCAATACGCATGAATGGCATCGTTACCAGCTCCAAACTGACGTGCATATATAAAAGTTTGGAGTTAAATATAACCTGTCCTGAGGCATTTCTGTCAAATCCTGTAACCCATGTCTGATAAACAATTCACATCCATCAGTTCTGTTTTGAACAATAAAAAAAATGTCAACGAAAGGACTTCTTTGGGGCACTTTTCGGAAAATAAAATTTCACACATCGGCACAAAGGAGCTCTCCTTTTCTAAGCATTCCTGTGACACATGCTGCGTTCCCACACCCCGAGTTGGGAAGAGGGACCCAGTGCACCTGTTGCCCAATCAAGCCACCATGCTGTCTTCCTTGGCATCACTTGTCTGGCAGACAGCAGTGTGGAAAGTCTACGTCATTCTCTCTCAAGCCTGAATTTGCAAATGAATCCCCAGGAGATATTGCTAACTGCAGCATCTGACTCAACTCGGTAGGTCTGGGGGTGGGGCCCAAGAGCCTGCATTTCTAACCCTCCGATGCCGCTGTCGGCTGGCATACACCTCAGTTGGATTCTATGGAGTCTAAGAAAGGCCCAAAGCCTCTATAGTTCAGCTCACTCTCAGGTTCTTCCCTGCCAGTGGCTTCAGGAGCATCACTCTGACGTGGCCAGTCTGACGCAGGTGAACTCGGTTGAATTCTGTGTGGTCACCACTGGCGGCAAAGCCAGATCACGGAGAGTCCAATGCACAGCGCTTGAGCATGCAGGCCTTGCAGTCAGTCAGACTTCAGTTCACTTCCTGTCTCTTCCTTCCACTTAGCTGTGTCAGGTCAGGCCCTTGACCTAGTTTCTCTTCTGCCTGTTTCCCTGGCCGTGAAACGTGAGGAGCTACCTTACAGGCTCGTCATGTTTGACAGAGTGCCTAAATGTCCAAATAACGAATGGAAATGCTTTTTTCCACGTTAATCATTTTAAACACTCTCGTGGTCCTTGCAGCCTTTGGTAAAACATCCCCACACCCTACCCTGCCAGATTATTGAATTGAATTGATTGAATTACTTGATACTTCTTAAATGTTGAAACTTTTTTATATCTTGTTTCTTTTACTTGGAATGCCTTCTAGCCCAGTCTCCTTGCCCTCCATCACCACCCACCTTCGCCTCTCTTCCTCCAATACTCAGCTCACCTCAGAAACCTTTCTTGAACCCTTGCCTTCCCACTACATGAACATTGGCTGCTGAAACAGATACCCTCCACTGTAATCTCTTATTTATAAAAACATGTGCTCTTGCGCATTTCATACTGGGCTGCAACTGGTGGTGCTTAGTCAGTAAGCTCATTAGGCACCAGACGTGCAACTTATTTATCACCTCAGAATTTCCAGAAAAAGCTCAGTGCCTTGTACACAGTAGACAATCAATAATTAGCTACTAAAGAAATGCTCCTCTGCTTGCGTTTAAGACAGTAGGTTATAGAGAGAGAGACATTCCTGAAGAACCCCGCCCTCATCTTAACTGCTAGAATTTACCTCTCCAGGCAGACCCAAGGAACCCAGGGCAGATGTCAGACCTAACCAGGAGGCATAATCGTTTTGTGCAGCCAGCACGGAACAAACCCTTTGTCATTTCCCTCCAACCCAAATGGAACTCTGCCAATGGTCCATTCTGATGACATTGAGGTGCAGGCTGTTGAACCTGAGGGGTCTCTGGCTTGGAAGCCGTTCCTCGCATTACACATCTCCTGGACTTTGAAACTGGCATCTGTCTTCATCTTCCCAGGCTGCTATAACAGCATACTATAAACTGGGTGGCCCGAACAGCAGACATTGGTTTCTCACCTTTCTAGAAACTGGGAAGTCCAAGATCAAAGTGCCAGTCAGTCTGGCTGCTGGCGAGGCCCCCTTCCTGCTTTGCAGACAACCAGCTTCTTACTGTACCTCACTTGGTGAGAGGCCAGAGGGAGTGCAGGAGTGCTCATGCCCCCCTGAGTGTCAGAGCTCCCTGGTGGCTTTTCTTGTAAGGTCACTAATCCCTGTGAGGGCGCACCCTCATGCTCTGATTACTTCCCAAGAACCCCATCTGCAAATAGCATCACATCGCAGTGTTAGGGCTTCAAGATACAAATTTGGAGGTACATAATTCAGTCCATAGCACTACCTGTAGACTCTCGGTTTGCCACACAACTTCCCTTATTCATGTATTTGCTCATTCACTCATTCTACAGGATACTTAATGCACACAGTGTGTACCAGACACACGCAGCAGTGAATGCGATAGAAAATATCTCTGCCTTCACGAGTTTACATTATTCAGCAGAAACCAATTATGAAAAACAAGTCCACAGCACTTTACGCATTGCTAGGTGCTATGAAGAGACATGAAGCCAAGTAGCAGCAGTGGTGCTGGAGGTCAGAAAAGGCCTCCTGGAGGAGGTGATGTGTGAGCGGAGACCTGAAAGCAGTGAGGGGAAGGGGCATTTAGGTATCTGAGAAATGAGCGTTTCTAGCAGAGAAAGTAAGTGCAAAGGTCCTGAGTCAAGAGTGCGCGGGAGGTATGTGAAGTCCTTGGGAAGCGATAGGAAGGCCGGGCTGGCTGCAGTGGTAGGACACAAGCCTTGTAAGGTGCTACGCCCTTTTTAGTAAAGACTGACTTTCAGTGAGATGAGAAACCAAAGGAGGGTTTTGAGAAGAGGAGTGACTTCAAAGATTACTCTGAAGTATTACTTCGATTATTACTTTGGATATTGGGTTAAAGACTGAAGTTAAATATAGGTAGGTGAGATGGGAAAATGGTGAGTAGAAAGTGCTAGGACTCTGAAGACCTGGAAAGCACCGGCGCTGGCAGAAACTCGGAAGCAACTGTCTTGGAATACTGTGGTCTGTGAATGCTCGCAGCTTCCAGGAGAAGGCGTGGCTGGTAAAACCGTAGTTAATTTTGGTCTGTTTCAGCCGTTAGCATGGTAGTGGCTGCCTCGCTCTCCTCCACCAGACCTGGAGCCGACGACCATGGGGACAAGAGCCTGCATTCCTGAAGCAGCTCGTGGGAGCCAGGGTGAGCAACACCCACCTCGTCCTCCCAACACTGGCATCCGTGCTCTAACTCCTCATTCCCGCCTCTGGTCCTGGAGACGCATGCGGAGGTGGGTGGTCAGGGCGGCAAGCCCCACCGGCTGAAGTGGCTAACAGGATTTCAAGGGATAGCACCTGGGATTTTTCCCTCTGTTTCTTCCCTACCCTCCCTGCTTTGGAACAGGCATTAAAGGCTAGCCTATTCAGAAGAGACTGTGTATACCGGAAGGTTTATCAGGCAGCATGATGGAGGCTCACTCACCCTGCACAGCGCTAACCTGCTATGATCTGACAGGATAGGACCATTTCTTGATCTGGACCCTAGATTTTCCCCTGACATATATCCATCACAGCGGATGTCCTGTACCCAGCCTTACTGAATCTGGGTATCCTGGCCCCAACTACAGAGCTTTTCCTCAGCATGCCTGTCTGTAACCTAAAGTCTTGCAAAATCAAGCAAAACATCTCTGATCTCTGATGCTGGATCCTGCAATGCGGCAGGACGCTTAACACCTAGCGGGAAGACAAACTCAGCCCAAATAGACTTTACCGAACAAGATGTTGCATGGAGTGCTTCTTGGAAGGAAGAGATTAACTAGCACAGTTTTCAGTACACGCAGAGGGGGTATAGGAAGGGAGCCAAGCTGGCGGCAGAGTAGGATGACCCTAGGCTCCTGTTGTCCCTCAAACACAACTAGGTAACTGTCAGATCATTCTAAATATCCCAGGAATGAACGTAAGACTAGCAAAACAAACCACAACTGAAAGGAGAGAAAAAGCCACATAGAAGAATGTAGTTAGTGCAGAAACATGGTTTGGGGGAGAAACTGATGGCAGGTGCTGTGGAGGGGAGGAAGCCAGGTTGCAAAGAAAAGCCAGAGAGAGAGAGAGAGAGACAGCACAAGCACAGGGGATCAGACCAGGAAAACAGCTCCCCAAAGCCACTGGCTGTGAAAACAAGAGGTGCTGATGTTCATGAGTTCTTGGAGCCCGTGGGGCTAGAAGACTGCAGTTTTGAAGGTCAGCAGGGCGCAGCTGGGAGACAGCCCTGAGGGCACTGCCCGCCCCTGGAGAGGAGGGGGCACACAGCACCCCCCCCCCCACCCCGGGAGAAGGGGGCCACATAGAAGAATGTAGTTAGTGCAGAAACACGGTTTGGGGGAGAAACTGATGGCAGGTGGTATGAAGAAGGAAGGCCAGGGGCACCCAGCGGGAAGATTATTCTCTCTTCGGGGGAAGCCCTGAGAGGCAGTGTCACACAGACTTCTCTCTGGGAACAGCAGGAGCCATCCACACACACACCCTCCCAGCCCCAGCCCCGCAGCCCCTCAGAGCAAACGCTGAGCCCCCCGGCACTGGCTGCCTAGCCTGCCTGCGCTAAGTCCCACCCCGCCCTCCGCGCTCTGGGGGTACTGCCCTCCTCCGTCAAGGCTGCATCAATCAGCATCAGTCCCAGCGGCGAGACCGTCCCCCAGAGGCCAGCGCAGGCCCCCGCCCAGACCACGTCCCTAAAGCCTGGAGTTTTAAAACTCTGCACGTTTGGCTGGGATAGGGCCACTGCACTGCTCGCAGAGAGCCAGGCAAACAGCCTGGGGACAGACAGTACGGAAACTGCGGTCTGAAGAAGGCCTGGGACACTGGGACACGGGGGTGGGAGGGGGCAGACTGGGACACAGCGGGGGGAGATTACTGGCCTTCCACCAGTGCTGTCCCTGAAGGCCGCGTGCACAGAGGCGCCCTGCCCCCCCTCCACACAGGCACCGCCGCCTGCGATAGGCGGCAGGGAACAACCCTGGCTGCCTCCTGTGCACACTAGGTCCACGCCCCTAGGCCCTAGTGGTGCTGCGCTTCTCCGGCAAGCCAGCCTCACTCCCGGGGCTGTGGGACCCTTTCCCAGATGACCAGCAGAAACCTCGACCACACTGCATCTCCGGACCTGAGAGTTCTGCACAGCCTCAAGTCTAGCGGAAGTAGGGTCAGGTCTCATTTCACAAGCAGACCAGAGCACAACTCATTAACATTGGCCGCTGTCTGGCCAAGGTCTACCAACTGCCCGCTGCGGGCAAGGAGAGCCTCTGCAGACGACTGGCCTGAAGGGCAGAGCAGCCAACAGCAGGGCTCACGCAGCGCGCACTGGGCGCACCCCTTGAAGCACCAAGCCCTGGGCACTTCATGACCCCGTCTTCCTAAAGCCACTGCTCTCAGGAGCAGCAAACATAAAAGACTTTTCAAACACACAGAAGAAGGCAGAGACATGGACCAAATGTCAAGATGGAGGAATTCATCCCAAATAAACGAACAAAATAAGGTCACTGCCAGAGATCCTAGCAAAACAGATAAAGCAACAATCATAACGAAGATAAAAGAATTAAAAACAGATTTCAGTGTACAGAGATCATTGTTATCATAATATTTTCTGTTAACATAGTAACAATAGTTAAGATTTCTAATTTTCACTAGATTCCCCCTATAATTTTTCACCATTTTTTCATAGGATTCGCCTGTTCCGGACCTTTCATAAAAATGGAATCATGGGACAATGTATATGCAAAATCACCCCATGCTATTTGTTCAGCCGAGTCAGTTACTCTTTACTTAGGCACAAATAACTGCCTAACATGAAAACAGATGGCACAACGCTTCCTACACACTTAGGGACGCTGACCATCCCACCAGGGTTAGCTCCACTTTCAAACGACTTTATTGAGTTATGACTTATATACCATGTAATTAATCCATTTAAAGTGGATGATTCAATGAGCTATTCACAGAGTTGTGCAACCATCATCATAATATAGTTTTAGAATATTTAGAACATTCTAATTTTAGAATGCCCCAGAAACTTTGTACGCATCCAACCACCCGCACACCAGCCAGAGACAACCAGGAAGTCTCTTTCTAGCTCTATAGATTTGCCTATTCTGGACATTTCAGATAAACGGAATCATATAATATGTGGTCTTTTCTGATGTGTGGTTTCTTTCATTTACCATAGTTACGCATCATTTCTAAGTTTCATCCATGTTGTAGCACATATCAGTACTTCATTCCCTATTATTGACAAACTGTAATTCATTTTATGGAATTTTTAAATTGTTTTATTTGACTTAGTCATTCACCAGTTAAAGGGCATGTGGGTTATTACCAGTCTTGGGTTCTTATGGACAATACTTCTATCAACAAAAATATATGAGTTTTTGGTGAAATCATTTTTTTAAGAGAAAAAAAATTGCACATATCTACATGTTGAAAATACTTTGGTTTTCTATTTCCTTTGCTTTCTTATAATGGGATTTCAAAGCTTAACTTTTTTTATAATGAAGAGGGTGTGTCTTTGATAAACCCCATTACTTGCTTGTTTTGTCATATAAGTTCCTTATAGGTCATGCAAATCAATACTCTTACATTACAAAGCAGAGTGGCAAAACAAAATTATCAGATTAGTTGATAAAAATTTTGTATCCAGACCAAGAAAGCCTTGGTAAAGAAATAGAAGATACAAAGAAGAATGAAATGGAAATCTTAGGGGCACCTGGGTGGCTCAGTCGGTTAAGCGTCCAGCTTCGGCTCAGGTCATGATCTCACAGTTTGTGGGTTCGAGCCCCGCATCTGGCTCTGTGCTGACAGGTAGCTCAGTGCCTGGAGCCTGCTTCGGATTCTGTGTCTCCCTCTCTCTCTCTGATCCTCCCCTGCTCACGCTGTCTTTCTCTGTCTCTCAAAAATAAGTAAAAAACATTAAAATTAAAAAAATTTTAAGAAAAGAAATGGAAATCTTAGAACTGAAAATATATAATAACTGAAATTTAAGAGCTGAGTAGATGGTCTTGACAGCATAATGGAGAAGACAGAAGAATCAGTGAACTTGAAGATAGAACAATAGAAATTACCCAACCTGAACGATAAAGAGAAAATAGATTTTTTTTACATGAACAGAATCTCAGGGACCTACAGGATTTTAACAAAAGACTATTTCTTATTCCTCTTGCTAAGTATAACTAAAAACCTTGGACATTATATATGAAATGAATACAGAGAGGGAGGCAGAAGTACTAGGTATCTTAGGACCCAAGGAATAATATGACAATCCACTCCCTGGGTTGTCTTTTTGCCTCATGCATCCAGGCTGGGTATTAGAGAAGCCGGCAACTCAGAAACATCAATGGAATCAGATAAAAAAAATGACCCAACAGAAGCCAGTGCTCTCTTCTAGGAGAGGGGCAGCCTTAGCAAGGAAGAAACAATAGCTTCCAACCACAGCCAAACACGGTGGAGAGAAAGAAACCTCCATTTGCCTTGGAAAGTCTTGACTTCTGTTCTTTCCCAGCTTTGTTGTGGCATCTCTCCCCTTCCCGTGCCGAGATGACATCAGTGAAGACCAAGTAGAGACTCCGCACTTCTATCCCCACTGGCGGTGATGGGTCCACACTGCTCCCCTCCCCACAGTGTCAGAGGAGGTATCAGAAGGAACCCAACAGAAAACCAAAACTTCCATGCTAATAGGCAATAGTGAGACCACCTCTCCCCACAGGGTCAGTGAGATCACTCAGGAAACCTGAAATCCACATCCATCCCGAAGTAATGAGGTCCCCTTCCCCAAGGTGCCAAATGAGGTAGTGTGGGGAACCTGAAGTTTCACCCACACCTGACAGTAAAGAGGCGCACTCCCTTTCTCCTGGCAGCACGGTGTCAAAGGACATCTGCGAAAACACAAATTTTAAACACGATCCATACTCTTATAATACTCAAAATATTTAGGATACGATTTTAAAAAGTCATTCATCATAACAAGAACCGGGAACATCTGAACTTGACTGAAAAAGACATCAAAAATGCCAACACCAACATGACAAAAAGGTTGGGATTATCTGACAGTAATTTTAAAGCAGCCATTACAAAAATCTTCAATAAGTAATTATAAACACCTTGAAACAAAAAATAAAAGGCCTTGGCAAAGAAATAGAAGCTATAAGAACTAAATGGAAATCCTAGAACTATAAATATATGATAAGTGGAATTTAAGAGCTCGATGGGTATCAGCACAATAAAGACAAAAGTAAGAATCACTGAACTTGAAGACTGAACAATAGAAATTACCCAATCTGAACAACAAGAAGAAATATTTTCTTTTTAAATAAACACAACCTTAGAAAATTCTATGACCTCAACAAAAAAGCTAACATTTGGATCATCAGAATTGCAGAAGGAAAAAAGAAAGAACGTGGAGAAAAAAATTCCCAGAAATAGTAGCTGAAATTTTCCCTAATTTCGCAAAAGACAAACTGCAGATTCAAGAAGCTGATTGAGCCCCAAAGACAGTAAACTCAAAGAAATTTACACAAAGACACATCATTATCAAACTGAAGACAAAGAAACAAGCTGGAAAACAGCATAGAGAAATGACACATTACCTATAAGGGAAAAACAATTTGAGTGACAGCAGATTTCTCATCAGAAACCACAGAAGCAAAAACGAAGTTGCAACCATTTTTCAAATTCTAAAATAAAAAAGCTGTTAACTAGAATTCTAGATCCAGTAAAAATATTCTTGAGGAATGAAAGGTAATCAAGACAGGCTCACATGTAGGGAAGCTAAGAAAATTTGTCACCAGCAGACTTACTCTAAAAGAATTGATAAAAGAAGTTATCTAATAGAAAGGAAATGATAAAAGGAATCTTGAATATCAGGAAGGAAGAAAGAGGAACAGAAAGACCAAAAGGAAACCTGGGTGACTCAATCAGTTGATCGTCTGACTCTTGATTTCAGCTCAGGTCATGATCTCATGGTTTATGAGTTTGAGCCCTGCACTGGACTCTGTGCTGACAACATGGAGTCTGCTTGGGATTCTCTCTCTCCCTCTCTGTCCCTCCCCATTTTCTCCTGCTCTCTCTCTCACTCTCACTCTCACTCTCTCTCTCTCTCTCTCCCTATCAAAAATAAACTTTTAAAAAGAGACCAAAAATATGAATATAGTAGACTTTCCTTCTATTGAATTTTTAAGTGATTTCTGACAGTTGATGCAAAAAGTATAATTTTGCTTTACATAGTTCTCAATGTATTTAAGGGAAATATTAAAACAATTATAAATGAAAGAGGTTAAAGGGAGCTAAGCTTTCTATATTTAAAGTGGTAAAATGTCTACCTCAGTAAATTAATCATTATATAGGTATAATGTAATACCTAGAGCAACCACTAATGTACACAGAGATATGCTCTAAAATAATATAGATAAATCAAAATGGAACTCCATAAACTATAAATTAAGGCATGAAAGAAAAATAGAAAAATGAAAAATCAGAACAGTAAATTAAAAATAATATATAAGCCGTAAGATACCAAAACTTACGTTACATGTAAATGGCCTCACATATATGAGTTTATTTATATAAAATTCTTGAAATGACAAAATTGTGGACTTGTAGAACAGATTAATGGTTGTCATGGGTAGGGATGGAGTTGGGAAGCAGTGAGTGTGACCGTAAGGGGGTAGCCCAAGGGAGATCTTTGTGGTGATTGAACAGTCCTGTGTCTTGCTTGTGGTGTGGGTTACACATGTGATAAAATGATGTATAAATCTACTCGCACATTTCCATCAACCCAGAAAGACACTTTGTCCCCATTTACATATTTCTCATTTCCACTCATGGCCCAAAGCAGCCAGTAATCTTTCTTTCCTTACAGATTTGCCTATTCATGACATTTCATATAAATGGAATCATACAATATAGAATCTCTTGTGTGTGGCCTTTTGTACTTAGCTTAATGTTTTTGAGATTCAGTGATTCAGCACATATCAGTATATCATTCCTTTAATTGCTGAATAGTATTCTGTGCATGAGTATACCATATTTTGTTTATTCATCCACCAATTGGTGAACTTTGGGGTTTTATGATTAATCCTGTTAGGCAAGGGGTCATGACAGTTCTAATGTGCTCCATGTAACATAACAGGCATAGCCCTTCATCTGGAGATAGTTGCCAATTAGAAATACATGGGAACTAAATGGTGGGGAGCCATAATTCCCAGGCCCATAGCACACTCATTTCCTCAGTTGGAAAACTTACAGAGTAGAACTGAACAGATACCGGGTTCCATGAATAACGTCTCTTTATCAACTCATCTAGCAGTGCTCTAATCATAATATTAAAATGTACGTTGTATTACTGGGGCACCTGGGTGGCTCAGTCTGTTAAGCGTCCAACTCTTGATTTCAGCTCAGGTCATGATCTCACAGTTCAGGAAATCAAGCCCCATATCGGGCTGTACGCTGTCAGGACAGAACATACTTGGGATTCTCTCTGTCCTCTCTCACTGCCCCTCCCCTGCTTGCACTGTCTCTCAAAATAAATACACTTTAAAAATGTATATATGGATTACTTGTTTTGTGATGGGCACCATGCTTACTGCTTTCAGTGAACTATTTATTTAATCTTCATGATAGCTCTGCGAGGTAAGTACTGTCCTCATCCCTGTTTTCCAGGTGGGGATACTTAGGTTGAGAAAGGAATAGTAATTTACCAAAGGACACGCAATTAGTAAATAGCACAGCCTCTTAACCACCTTGCAGTAATGTTCTCTAGCTAATGTCAAAGCCTCCCTGTGTGGGGGGTCAAAAAAGCCAGCTAAGGAGTTTTGATTCTATTCTATAGAACATGGAAGCGCACTGACATTTCTGAGCAGGGAAATGACGTCACCAGGGCTGCACACTTCCCTGACACTGCTGAGCCGGATAACGTGGAGGGAGGAGACGGGGATGACAGACCAGGGAGGCGGCTCTAAAAATAGTCAAATCAAGAGGCCCTGAAGGCCTGAGTTAGAGTAATGAAAATAGGAATAGAAAGGAAGGAAATCATTCCCCAAAACTTCAGAGGTAGACCCAAAATAACATAACAATAGGTTGATTGTAGAAGGCAAGGAGATAGATAATTTATTTAATCCTGCGAATGAATAATCTTTTGTAAGTAAAGAATCCAGCCCAGAGCACAGTTCAGCAAAACCTGCATGAAGCAGGTGGAGCAAAAAGGACAAGAGTTGATTCCTACCAAGTGCCTGCTATGGGCTCATTTCAAAGGGTAACTTGCATTTTTCAATCCGGGCAAAATTATAGTGTCATAAACAACAGTAGACAGCTAAGAGGGAGGATGTTAAGTCATGAATTGTATACATCCATTCCGTTTCACAAACTCCATCGAGGTCAGTGAAAGACATCCAGGTGATAATGTCCAGACAGCGGTTATTACTATGACACTTGAGATTGGGAGAGAGGCGAAAAGAAGAGGATTTCAGAAGCATTCAAGTACAGGATGTAGTATGTGTCTTGGAGTCGCTGAGAGAATGAATTGTGAAAAAGGTGAATGGTATTACTCATGTAATGAAATGAGCAAACTCGAGAATTATATATATTTATAGTTATGACATGGATAGGGTCTATAAAGGACAGGATAGCCTATGTCCTGTTGAGATAACAGAAAAAACCCAAATCACACTGGAATTTCACAGTCCCATTAGTGGCTGATCGTATAAAACTGATTTAAATGTACCCTAAATTAAAATTCAAAATGAGGGGTGCCTGAGTGGCTCAGTCAGTTAAGCATCCGACTCTGTACTTAGTTCAGGTCATGATCTCATGGTTCGTGAGTTCAAGGCCCATATTGGGCTCTGTGCTGACAGTACAGAGCCTGCTTGGGATTCTCTCCTCTCTCTCTCTCTCTCTCTCTCCCTCTCTCAAAAGTAAGTAAATAAATAAGTAAATAAATAAAATTCAAAATGATTCTGATTTAAATGTCTTGGAGTCTATTATAGTCATATGGAGAAAAAATATTATTGAAGTAAAATTCTACATATCCCAAGAATTTAAGCTATACTAAATTATAACTTATCATTTCTGTGGTTTGACAAAACTTATTTTTAGCTCAGGACAAATTATTGTGTTATAATTACTTAGTCAGAATTTGATAAGTGTTCATTGAATGAAAACAAAAAATAGGTTTCTCTTAAAAATGTGCCAGTCAGGGGTAAATCACCTCTTCCATAAAAGTCTTTAAGAGTGTTCAAAATACCATTAAGGAATATATTTTATTTCACAATAAAAAGGAATAACTTCAGCATGAGTGAAAGAAAATGCAGTTATCTTCAAAATATATATAACCAAGCTATGTCTAAGAGACAAGTAAGTCAATACACAGAATTATTCCTAAATACATTGGCAGAACAATGAAGCAAAGTTTTTCTTAGAATAATCAGGTAAGTAGACCCTAGGTTTCTAATTTTCTCTTTAAACTGGTAAGTAATTCTTGAGATTTCCAGTCAGTTATTAGAAGCTGCCAGTGGAAAGAATGATTTGGGATAAATTTCCCCTGGAGTGTTCTTTGTTTTTTTAAGATCTTATTTTTAAGTAATCTCTACACCCCATGTGGGACTCAAACTCACAACCCTGAGACCAAGAGCCCCATGCTTTACCGACTGAGCCAGCCAGGTGCCCTCTGCCCTGGGTGGATTCTTAGCACCCTGCCACAGGGAAACATTTAGGTGCTTAAAGATAACCAATTTGCTATAAAACAATGACATAGGAAAAATTCAATCTATCCATGTGATTAGACAGTTAGTTTAAACTATTTGGAGGATTCTTATTGCTTAGAGGACACAGACATTCTTGAATAAAGTGCACAATGCAGAAGGATTTATTTATTTCAACACAGATGTAGGTTACTTTTTTTTAAGTGAGAAAAATACCTTGAAATTTTAGACTGCCTTGACATTTTTACCTTAAGAAAGAAGACATTTAGATATTCTCTCCAAATAGCAGTTTTATTCTAATCCTTAGCACCAAATGCTACCATCAAGAACTTTCCTTTCCTGTTAGAGAATATTTTTTTACATTCAAGCATGGTCTTTTTAACTCATTCTAAAAATGGAAATTTCTGAATTCAGTTTAAATTCTTAGTACACGTATCTTTAATGAACAACTTCCATAATCATTACAGTGTCTCCAGTGGCCCTTGATTTGTCTTAAAACTCTCTGTTTCTGTTCCTTCCCTCCTAGCACCCCAATGAAATGAATGAATGCATAATCATAGACTGGAGTTTCGATCGAAGTTTGAAATTTAACTCAATTTTGCCTGAGAAACACCATGTCAAATTTGTCTATGTCTATACTGTTTTATTGTAAAACTGGTTTGAATTATTTTTCATCCAATGAATTGGGATCTATCATCATTGTCCCCCATGGTTTTTCAAAATCTCCCTCTAAGCACACCAGAAAATTCCTAAGAAATAGCAGAACACTGTAAAGGTAGAGAGAGAATTCAGCAAGTGGAAACTGCTGCCTGTCCACGCCTGACCCAACACGGTCCAACTGCCACCACTGAGGTCCTACCAAGTATACACTCCACCTCCCCAGTCTCAGACCAACAGTTTCCAAGGCTGACTGTCCATGGTCGTATCCTCTCTAGGGGGTTAGGATTGGCTTGGTTTCTGCTCTGCTGGACAGGGAGCCCTTGGACACCTGCGCGCCCCTGAACTTCAGCCTTCCCTATACTCTCTGCCCTGTGGGCCAGACCGTGTTTCAATCTGTTATTCTAGATCTTAGTTAATGCTCCACTTCGCTGGGGACAAAAAGACTGCTGTAAGCACTCGACTGATTGGACTAGCTCAGTCCAGTCCTGATATGAGTTCCAGCCCCCTGCCTGATATGAGTTCTACCAATGAGACTGTGAACAAAACACAAGTTAAAACACAAGTTCAAGTGAATGGTAACTGCTCCTACCCCTTTTAACAGAGCAGCGTGGCTGCCCGTCCTACACTGAGGGCCTTCCCATATCTGGTCTCCCCTATTCCCTTGACTGTGAAGCCTTTGCTTTGTCCCCATAAGCCCTGCGGTCTGTCACTCTGCATACACTGGATATGACGGTGTTTACCAGATGGCCACGAGATTAGGCGGATTTGTGAGTGATTACCAATTAAGGTGCTGAAGTGGGAGAGGGAACAGACAGCTAATGCAAGGAGCTGAGTCCCAGGCTGAGAGGCTGAGATTTCCGACAACAGAACTATTACAGACTTTTGAGGAAAAAAGGACAAGACAGAAACAGTACTCCAGATGATATGCCAGGAGCAGAAAGTGATATGGACAGAGGGTGGGAAAGACTGGGGAGAGAGGTAGAGCGTGAAAACAAAGCTTTAATCGTTGGCCTGGGTTAAAATGATGGTTCTATAATGAAAGCAAAAGATACATTTTAAAGAGAAACTCCAGCGGTTGCTGGTCAGTCAGTGAATGTGCCAAACACTGTTCTAAGCGCTGGATAGTCAACAATGGATGTAGCACAGCCTCTGGTCCCCAGGAACCATCATCAGAATGAGAGGGACTAAGAATGCAACGGGCACGAATCATCACTTTGTTCAACATACATTCTCTGGCCTCCTCCCTTCGTGCCTTCCTCGTAGAGGCTAGAGTCAGATACTCGCCTCCCAAACTCTCAAGTCCGCCATCTGGGCAGTCTTATTTAGGGCAAGGCAGTACAAGGGAAGATCTAAAGGGGCGCTACTAGAAACTTTCGCTTTTTTAATAGAAGAGACAGCTGGTGCCAGCCCGTTTTCCCCCTGCCTGCCTCGAGCATGAAAGTAATACATGGAGCTGGCAGCAGAAGGCAACACGTCAAGGATGGTCAAGTAGGAAAACGGAAGGAGAATTCAGATGCCTGTAGGAGCCGCGAGGCTAGCCTGGTAACCACCTAACTTCCTATGATATGAGAAAAATTAACTCCACTCCCGATACCAAGTGCTGCAAGAGAGCTCTGTGTGGCAAAGCAACCAAATCTGACCCTGGGGGATTACAAAAAAAAAAAAGAAAGAAAGAAAAAGGAGCCTTTCAAATAGTATGGAGGGGTTCACAGAATCTGTGAGAGGTCTAAAGAATAAGGCTCGGGCTCCTGGTTGACTCAGATGGTTGAGCGTCCAACTTCGGCTCAGGTCAGGATCTCACAGTTCATGGGGTTGAGCCCCACATCAGGCTCTGTGCTGCCAGCTCAGAGCCTGGAGCCTGCTCCAGATTCTGTGTCTCCCTCTCTCTGTGCCCCTCTCCTAGTCATACTCTGTTTCTCTCTGTCTCAATAATAAATAAATACAAAAAAATTTTTAAAAAAGAATAAGGCTCAAGCTTAAGACTCCAGAAACAACACACCAAACCTTTCATAGAACTGACCTGATGAGGAAATCAGTTCTATGCCACAGAGCTGGAGCCACCCTCACCAAAAAGCCAATTCCTCTGGGAGCTGCTGGCTCACCTTGTCCTCTTCCAACCTGCACAACTGCCTGTGCATTAAGGGAGGGTGGGGGGAATGAAAATATGAGGGAAGAAATGAACTTTGTCTTATGAAAACCCATAAGGTGGGTAATCTCCCAGACTCAAAAAGGTATTCAGATGCTAAGAATCTAAAATGAAGTGCAAATATACACGGCGATGGTGGGTTGTTTGTGAAAATGATTACGATCGTGTATTTCTTCTCTATAGCCACACCCCTTTACCATGTAATCTGTAAATCAAGAGATGATGTCTGTTTCTCACCCTTTGAATTTGGGCAGCTTTGACCAATAGAAGGAGGCAGAAGTGACAATATGCCAAAACCTCAAGATGCACTCTATTCTCCTGAGAATCCTGTTATCCACCATATGAAGAAGCCTGGGCTGGCCTGCTAGGTGATAAGAGAAACCTAATCCAGGTGCGCAGGTCACCCCAAGCAACAGACTACCAGCCCTCAGAAGCAGAGCCACCTACCTGACCATATATGCATGAGTAAGTCCAGTCTAACCAGAAGGTCACTCACTTGAGCCCAGTCCAACTGGCTCACCAAAAGAATTGTGAGTTTGGTAAATGGTTGCTTTAGCTACTAACTTTGGGGTGATTTTCCATAAAAGCTGAATGAAAGAAAGAAAGAAACAAACAAACAAACAAAAAGAAAGGAAAAGAAAGAGAAAGGGGAAAGGATAAACAAAAGAAAAATAAAAATGAAAGAGAAAACTTGTAAATAAGATAATTTGAGACAAAAGTGATTTGAAAAAGATAAAAGTAGGTTAATTCAGTATAAAGTAATAAAAGCCACTTAGTTTCTCAGGGAAGTCCTCTCTGAGAAGGGAACATTCAAGGTGAAAATTAAATCTGAAGGACAAAAAATGCTATTCAAAGATATAGAAGGAATGTATTCTGAACAGAAAGGATAACATGTGCAAAGGCCCTGAGACAGAAATGAGGCCAGTATGGTGGGAAAAGGTGAACAAAGTAAAAAGTAAAGAAAGGTAACATCAGAGAAATTGAAAGAGACCAGATTTTTCAGGGATCTCTAGGCCACAGGAAGGAGTTTGGAATTTATTTGCTGAGAAATCTGGTGTATATTTTAGAGCGTTCCCTCTGATTACTCTGAGGAGGACGGATGTGAGAACAGCAGTAGAGGCTGGATCCTTATTAGGTCGTCACTGAAATAGTGATGGGAAGTCTGTACCTTCTGCTCCATTTTGCCATGAACCTAATACTGCTCTAAAAAGCAAAGTATTTTTTAAAATTGGGGGGTGGGGGATGAAAGAATGGGTCTTTAAGAGATTAGTAGGAGAAAGAGATGCAGGCAGGGGGGAATCTACGGCACCTGATGCTCCTGAAAGCGGCTGCGCGCCACGCCAGCCCCTGGAGCCACTGGCCTCTGTAGGAAGCAACATGGCAGAGTGGAAACGCTGGGGACTTTAGAATCACGCAGACCTGGAATTGGACCTAAAAGCTACCCCTTATTAATTGTGTTCACTAGGGTGAGTGTCTCACCCATCTGAGCCTCCCTGTATTCTATAAAATAGAAATAAAAATACTATGTCCTAGGCTGCTTGACTTAGTTCAATGCGTAGCATATGGAAAGTGTCTAACCAAGTACTTTTTAAATGGTAGACATTCTAGAAGTGTTTGTTTAATTCCTTTACATTTCCTTTCCCAGGTAGAAGATCCAGTATCTGAGTAAAAACTGAAAACTAAGGGACACTGAAATCAAGGAGTGTTACCACTGTGTCTGGAGCTGTTAGGAAGTCCGAAACCTCCTTTCCTCCTGTGAGTCTCACTCAGTAGCACGTCCCCCCCAAGTACTCTCACTTACCTATACCTCCAGGCTGCCAACACTAGCTTGTGACCTAACATGACAATTCTACAACTTCAAGCTAAACTGAAATGTCATTTTGCGTCCTTTCCTGTTGCCAAAGCCCATCCTCCACTTCCTTCTCGGGCCTGTTTCCTACCGTGGTGGGATCCTAACACCACAGCTACTTTCCTAACCTCCAGCCCAACAGCTCGCTGTAATCTTCAAGACGTGCTTCTTCTACCAGTCTGGATTCTGAGCCCTGCTCTGAACATCAGTGCCGTGACGAACGTTCCCTGGGTCCCTCTCAATCCCACACTGGCCTCTCCTATGGCTTCTCCAGTCTTCTATTTGCTTTTTCACACCCCTCCCTTCCATACGCTCCCAACCAATTGCACTCCTTTACAACACGTCCGTCCTGCAAGCCTTGTCCACTGTGGAAGCATTGTTCTTGTAAGATTCCTTCTTTAATCTTTACAGCACGAAGTATTCTTCCGCGTTTGGACTGGTCTTTTATCCCTGGGAATAATTTATGTTGAAAAAATGCTCCATAATGTGCAACTATATTCACAGCATAAAGTCACAAGTTGACCTGCCAAGGGATACGAAATTCTTTACGAAAGGTGGATTACCTCTACTCTAAGTGTAATTCAAAAATAGCAACAGCCATAAGGCAACATGATGGGACAGCTTTGCTTTGTAGGAGGAAAAATTTGCAAGACAGGATTTAAATGGACTAAACTTAACAGTATGAAATGGCATTTTTGCTGTAATTTTAAGCTTGGTAGAACTTATAAATACATCTGAGGGGGGAAAAATACCAAGAAGGCTAAAGAAAAAAAATACATTCGAAAATATAAAAAAAAAAAGTAAGAGATCTTTCCATAGATTCACAAAAATTAGAAATGGAAAAAGTCCTCAGGCCACCTTGTTCAGTTCCCGGCCAGCTCACTCTCAAGGGCTTGTCCAGTCTAATTTTAGATGATCTAAGAGTTGGGGCTCCAGGCACTTTATTTGTAAAACCATTTCACTGTCTAAGGAACCTCCATAAGTTGTCAACTTCTCCAGTTCTTCAGCCTAAATTTTAAACTTTCCAGTGTGTTCCAAAGGTTTCCTTGGCATTTCCTTGATTGCAACATCCAGATATAGTACTGGAGGGAAAATTGCCTCCTCCTTGTCAGATCTACCTTTAAAATACCTAAGAAAGATGAAGCCTTACCAAAACGAGGATAGGCATTCTCTAAAGATCCCTGGACTGGTAGAGGAAACTCAGGTCCCAGTTTCCTCATTTTCAATATTACAAACTATGCCAGATACTTAAGTATGAGTCTTAAGTTTGAGTTACATTTTGCTTCCCACTGTCTAACTAGTTCATTGAAAAACATAATAAACACTACCAGCTATTAAATGGCTAATACATGCCAGTCATTAAACCAGGTGCTTTATGGGGCACCTGGGGGGCTCAATCAGTTGAGCATCCGACTTCGGCTCAGGTCATGATCTCACAGTTTTTGGGTTCGAGCCCCGCATCGGACTCTGTGCTGACCGATAGCTAATAGCCTGGAGCCTGCTTCGGATTCTGTGTCTCTTTCTGTCTCTTCCACTCCCCTGTTCACGCTCTGTCTCTCTAAAATAAATAAATGTAAAAAGAATTAAATACACCAGGTGCTTTCTATGCATTCTGAGCTTACAACACCCTGCACAGCAATAATCATCTCATTCTACATGTGAGGAAACTGAAACTTGTCTCGGGTCCCATGGCCAGTTAAATGCAGGTTGGAGCCAATATTTCCATTCAGTCTATCTGGCTCGAACTCTTGCTTTTTCTGCTGCTGTGTGCTGTTACTGCTGCACTGGTCTGGGGCTTTCCAAGTCCAAACGGAAGGCGTGTCCTGATCCAGGCAGAATGTGAGGATAATGAGGAAGCAGAATACTATACTTCCTAGGAGATCTTCCTAGGAGATCGACTGCTTCTAAGAGCTGTCTCTAGAGATAGGCTCAGATAGAAGTGGGTGGATATTATAGGCCCATGCATGCAGACCAATTTGGAAGAGGGGATTGGTGAGTGGAGTTAATGTATGGGCAAGAGGAACCCAGACTCAAAGGCTAGGGGAAATACCAGGGCATGGAGAGGAGTCTAAAGTTCCCGCCTTCCCTAACCAGGGAGTGAGCAGGCCCAGAAAACAGCAGTTCCTGGTAGTCAGCAACCACATTTACACCGCTGATCATTCCAGGGTGGCTTCAGGCAACCTGCATCTATTAACCAAGGCTTTGCATTTTTTTTTATCTTTATTTATTTTTAAAGAAAGAGAGAGAGAGCCAATGAGGGAGGGACAGAGAGAGAGGGAAGTAGACACAAAATTTCAGGAAGGCTCCAGGCTCTGAGCTGTCAGCACAGAGGCTGATTGAGGGGCTTGAACTCACTAACCATGAGATCATGACCTGAACTGAGGTCGACATTTAACGGACTGAGCCACCAGGCACCCCATCGATTATCCAAGGCTTTGAATCCAGATCTGAACAGACTTATGGGACCAGGTGTTTTCAGGAAGCTTCCCTACACCCTGAGAATAATAGTAGGACTCATTCCTGCAGCTGACTCAATAATCCCAAGTACCCCAGACTGACAGAAGATGGAGATATGCCACGAGTTCACCAAAGCATTCCTTGACCAAAGTGATAAGGGAGGAGCACATCTGCCCAGGAAGGTGAGTCATTAATACCCCCCTGCTCTTTGGCCTCCAGAATCAATTCAGCTTCTTGAATCTTTATGGATAAAACACACTGACTAGACCCAACATCAGTTTTCTTACTTTTCTCCCTCATTTGGAGGGAAATGTTGAGAATCATCAAAGAAGCCGGTCTGCAGTTATGTATTTTGCAGCTGTGTGTCTCCTGAAATAACACAAGTGGAAACCTGGACCCTTGAAGCCCCTGACTTCCCTTTCCTAGACAAAAGCTCTGGTGATTAGATTGGCCATTCTTGAAACAACACACCAACACGGCTCTTCAAACTTGCTGTCGATTTTGAATCAGAACTCTCATTGACTGTATATCCAACCTTCAGAATGAAGCATTAGAACAAAAAGAATTGTAAGGTAAATGAAGAATCTGCTTATTTGGAGGAAGGATTTAATTTTCCTCATTTCTCAAGGGACAATAAATACATTTATGAGAAGGCCATGAGGCAGACGTGAGTTGGAATCCCAGACCTGTGGCCTAGAGCATGTAGGACTTGTGTTGAGGCACTTAACAGTCCTGAGACTGTTTTACTAGCTAAAAAACGTCTACATTAATACCCAGCACACAGTGTGCTGGAAGAATTAAGTGAAGTAACTTGCTTATCACAGTGTCTTCTGCTTCACAAATGCTGGAGTCCTTCCTTTGATTCACTGGACAAAAAAAAAAAAAAAAAAAAAAAATACAGAGCAACTCATTCTGTGAAGCCATAATGTATTATTATTTGAAAAGAACCACACCATCCTAGGACCCCTATTAAACATTTGTAAATATTTCACTTCCAGGGGCACCTGGGTGGCTCAGTCAGTTAAGCATCTGACTTCGGCTCAGGTCATGATCTTACAGTTCAAGAGTTCCAGCCTCGTGTCAGGATGGGCTGGGGCATGGAGCCCACTTCGGATTCTCTTTCTCCCTCCCTCTCTGCCCCCTTTCTAAAAATTACAAAATAAAATATTTTACTTCCAGAGCAGAAATTCAAGACAAAAAAATGAAATACAGAATTATTCTGTAAACTTTCAACTAGTTTTTGTCAACTAATATCCCTTAAGAAATTACTTGATTCCTCTGAGCCATTTCTCACTCTATAATTAGAAAACATTTTAATGCTTCCAACTTCTCCTCTCTGAAAATGTCTACCAAGTTTCTCCCCAATGGAATGTATCCAAGTCTGAGGTTATCAATGTACCGTGTGGAAAAGCCAGTAGAATAGACTGATGAAATGCATAGTTTGACAATGGACAAATGAATTTGAGCCCCACCTGTACACTTTCTAGCTCTGTGTCCTGCGTAATTACACAGTCTAAGCCTCTATCTCCTCATCTATAATATGGTTATCATATCTATCTTATAGTTTTATTTTGAGGATTAAATGAGATAAAATAACATACCACCAAAAAATCATGTTGGCCGTAATTATTAAAATAAGCAATTCGTACCACATGAGACTGCTCTGTAACATACTTAATATGTAAGAAGGAAATGTGGATTTAATAATACATTATTCATTATTCTGCACAAACAAAAAAGTATTTATTCATAAAAGGAAAACCACATAGACCATAAACTTGGAATGCATATCCATTATTTCTTACATTTATCTTTCAATTACTATAATGACAGTAACATTTTCTCCCTTACATGGAAGTCACATACAAAGAACTGACATTTTTTACACCAAAAATACAATTTCTTCCTATTACTCTTGAAGTTTTTGTTTTATATTTAAGATTGTCAAATAGTAGAGCATCTACAAATAACAGCATTACAAAGAAATCTAAAGCATATTCTGATTGATGAATTTAATCAAGCCTGGTCTATAAAAATAGCTATGAAATTTAACCCTAGGCTATTGATAAAGCTGTCCACACCTAGGATTGCCTCACCGCCTTATTCCTGTTGGCCAGAGCCGGAGGGAATCTTATCTAGGAAACAAAGCCCATGGATTTCCGGACTTAAAGTGGAAAGAGATTACCTCTTCTCTTGAAATAAATCACTTCCTGGTGTTTTTGCTTCCAGACTTCTAACTTTTTCCTTGCAGTTTTGGACATGACCAGAGCTGTTACATGTCTACAACAAAGATAATTTATTACACTCATGTCTCAAATCAAAATGGGAACACATAGGTTGGAATCTCTTCCTTGTGACTCACATGACAATTTTTTTTTAACACAGCTGTCAATGACTCTTCTGATACCCAACATATCTTTGAAGAATGTCTTTAAAGCCTGAGAAGAGGCCCAGTGTAAATTAGGTCGTCATTAAGCAATGCAAGAGAAGTTCAAATACACTCCGTGGCTGCTAACAAAGTTGTTAAGAGAACAGATGTCACCAGGCTGATTACCAGCCTTAATCTGTGGTAAGAGTCTGACATAGTCATTCTTTTTTTTTTTTTTTTTTTCTCCTTAGGATATGTAGGACACGTAGGCTGGGAGATTTCTAAGGCAGCAAAATGTGAGTGATTGAGAAAGTGGTGTTCCTCCTTGTCTCTGCTCATACCCACAGGGTAAGAAAGAAGTCCTCTCCCACCAGCTAATCATGATGCTGTGGAAATGGGCATTTGCTAAGCTTCCAGTGATCAAGCGCCCTGCTGTTTCCAGACATCTCGGTGGCTTTCCTGCATTTCAATAGCATTGTTATGTGAGGAGGCAACTAATTTAGGTCCCTTAGATTTCAAGTCATCCTGAGACCATCGTCTTAGAGTGAAAGAATTGCTTTTGCAGGATCCTTGAGTCACAGTTATGCATCCACTTCTTCTACAATTCATCTAAAAGTAGAGGGCTCACTGGTTCAGGACAGGGTCTATAGTTAGCTCCAGATTAAGAAAGTTCTGATTCACATTGAGCCAAACTGATGCTCAAGATGTCCACCCTTTTGTACAAGTTCTGTACTTGACAGCAAACGAAGTTTCCGTGTATATTGTGGAAATGTCCCCAAAGTGGCCTTTGATGGGGAGCCTTTAGGTGGGGTTAGCTGTTCCTCCAAACTCTTGGCAGAGAGGCAGGCACTAAACATGAAGGAGGCCTGAAAACAGGTGATAGGACCCCAAACACCTGGTTGAAGTTCTAGGGCAAAGTTCTAACTCCTGGCTGAGCCAACCTAGATTGCAAAATCATAATTCAAGTCCTTTGGAATTTAATTTGCTCTGAGGTGGTTTGTTATACAGCAATAGATAGATAACTGAGCCATGGACATATACTCCAAGTTTCAAATAGAACTTCATAGACTAACTGAAGCCCATTCCTAGTCTCCTTGGAGAACCATAAGACTGAGTTTGAAGTCCCTGGACTCGATATTCCCAGGCCCCAGTCTTACAAACCTTGGGCTGCATTTTCCAATATTTGTCCCAAATGATGTTATTCTATCGTAGCATTTCTTTCTGCTTATACAGTAGCACCACCTTTTTGCCTCTTTCATATCATTGCCTCTGCTTGGAATGCCATCTCCCACCTGAATTTCTTACCAAAACCCTCACCATCCTTTAGACCCATCCCTGTGCCCCACCCTCAAATGTCTTTCCTTATCTTCTCCCCGGTGATACAGCCCACCACCATCAGCGATCATGGGTGGAGTGGAGTTCAGAACGGCTTCTCGCTACCAGCATCTCTCCTCCATAGGCTCTCAGTCTCATTATTTCATAGTTTCTCATGGTACTCTGATCATCTCATTATCATAATGACGTGCGTACTTTTTGTCCTCTAAAAGTACTGAGGATTTGTTTCCCTCATTTCTGCATGCCCATTAGTGCCCGCTTCCAGTTCTCCTGCTCCTAACTCCACCAGTACTGGCCTGGCTCAGAATAATGATGCCATAGGACATCATTATTGTCAGAACAAGGCCTTTGTAGTTATCTGATTCCCACACCTGCAAAGCTGTGTGACAACAGAATGTGCACAAACCCGGGCCTGTTAATAGGACCCCAGAATATTTGGAAATGGCTCAGGGCTTGAGTCAAATGGTCCTGCTCCCTGCATGAATCCTGGGTATATTATTTCCTGACCAGATGAATCTGACCAGACTATCGAACTCCCTTTGTGTTATGTCTTTTCCATCTTTAAATTGGAGCTGTTCCGATCTCATAAGGTTGTTTCGCTTTAAATACCACATATGCTAAACACCTAACCGAGTGACTGATACCTAACACAGAATATAAAATGTTGGGATAAAATTCTGATGATTGATGTTATTGTTATGTTGCTGTTAATCAACTCCTTGCCTCATTATAATATTTATCAAGGGGGATTTATTTATTTTTTTTGCAAAAAGTAAAGTTCTGAAATTAGATACTATTTAAATGTAAATCAAAGCATTCTTAAATGTGACAGAAAGGCTACTGTATTAAGAACTTGTCTCCCTGGTTTCATATCCAAATCTATATTTGTTTCAAACATGAAACTAGAAAGAAGTTCATTAATCGATTCTCTTTCTCCCAATGTTATTATTTTTTATCTCAATATTAAATGAGACAAAATGCTGAGTTTGGCCTCCCACTCTGTCCACATCCTTCAAAATGAATGCCCACATGAGTGACACAGCACAGTTAGCAGACATTTACACCTCTTTTCTGTTTGCTTTGGAAAGACCGAGCGGAAAGTAGGGTCTACGCCTCACTCAAGGCGCTATGTCTCGTTTTTCTTGGAAAAAAGAGGGTGATGACTGATTTATCCAAACATGGTTTAGACATCTGGTCTATTTTGTATCCTCCTTACAATCAGGGGTCACAGTTTTAGGACAAAATAAAGAAAAGGGATTAGGATACATTGAGCATTGTAAGAGGCGGTACAATAGAAGGACAGAGCATCTGAAAGTCTCTATTTATAGTAAAGATGCTATTATTAGCAGGAGCTTATATGCCAAGATGATAAAGAGTGAGTGTGTACACCTCAAAGCTCAGTTGTACTTACTAGTAACAAGTAATTAAAACTCTGATTGGGTTCTCAAATGTGCTAGCAGACACTCGTATAAATAACTTCTTAGAAAATTACTTATTTTGAGGATGAAAATGACAGTCAACCCATGCAAATTCTGAGACTACAACCCCACCAGCATGTGACCACTGGGGTGGGTCAGGGGACAGTATCCTGTGTTAGCAGGGACATGCGCCCCGTGTGCCTGTTGCTTGTAAGGAGTGGACAATGAGCACATGAAAGTGGATGATGGCACAGACCATGCCTCTTCCTTCCACGCTGAGGCTGGAACTGCCTCATATCTACTGATGATAATGAATAGGAAATGTGTTTTAACAGTGGATCCCTTTTTATATTCTGCACAGCCTAATTCCTTAGAGCACTTTGCCGCTTTCAACACTAAAAGAACTACCTAATCCCAAGAAGCTTCCAGCCAGAGGGGTCCTTGGAAGTTACCTAATCCAGTACCAGAGCTTTACAGATAGCATCCTGATGTCCAGACAACTAAGTGACTTGCCTAGGGCCATACGGCTAATATGTGGCAAAACTTGAATTACTTCTCATTTCAAAGGTTGGGTGACTTTAATTAAATTGTTGACAAAGTCACTTTCTCTATATAATTGTTTATTGATCCACGGGAATAAATGAACTCCTGTGACTGCACCTCTTGGTAGATATGCAGCCAACAGGGTCTAAAGAAATCAGTTGAAAACGCCATGTGAAGACCATTTCCCAAACCCAGCAAACAAACTTCATTGCCTGAGTGAACTAAACTTTTCACTTATAAGCCAAGCTTTCCTCTATCTTATTGCTTCTGCTCACAGAAGATAACAAATAAGACTAGACCTTGGAAAAAATACCCAACCCCATATTCCAAAAATGGTGAGTCAGGACCATCATCTTTCAACAGAGGGGACAATGTGTTTTGAACTGAGCTACTGCCATGTGCTAAGTGTGTCCTCCTCAAAAGATTATTTAAGTCCTAGCCACCACTAGTTGCCTGTAAGCAGGATCTTTGCAGATGATCACCTTAAAGAGAGTTCATTAAGGTGGGTCCTAGCCCCATATGACTGGTGTCCTTATAAAAGAGGAAATATGGAGACTGACATGTCCTGAGGGAGAATACCATGTGAAGACAACTCCGAGATCAAGGTGGTGCTTCTACAAGTCAAGAAGACCAAGGATTGCCAACCAACACCAGAAGCTACGAGAAAGGCAGGGAACTGATCCTTCTCTCTCTGCCCTCAGAAGGAACCAGCCCTACTGACATCTTGATCTTGGGCTTCGAGTCTCCAGAACTGTTAAAACAATATATCCTCTCATCTAAACCACCAAGTTTGTGGTAATTTGTTTGTCAGATCTAGTGAACTAAAATCATTTCTTCATTTAAAAAAAAAAAAAGGAGGGAGTGAACCGATTGATTTCACCAGCCTTGGGAACCAACATCTCCATTCTATGTAGTCCTTGACAGGGGCTCCATATGCATGCCTGGCCCTGGGAACCTGTCTATGATAATGGCGTGGGAAAGGGAGGGGATGCCACATCTGTCAGACAATGAACAAATATTCACTAAGCGTCTACTCTGCATCAGGCACCAAGCTAACACGTGGAATAGAGCCATGAGCCAGAAGACACCATCACCATCCCCATGACCCTGAATCCAAGTCTCCCAGAGAAGATCAGCTCCGAACAAGTAATAACAAGTGTAATGCATGCTATGAAAATGCAGAAGCTGCCCTGGGAAAATTAGAGTAGTCTGTGGACCAGGAGAGAGGTCCATGAGCAAATCAGGAAAAAGGAATGAGGGTGAGGAATTACCAACAAAGAAAGGTGGGGTGGGAGGAGGTGGTGTGCATGCTCCAGGCAGGACCAGCCCAGAGCTCACACTCTCTCCCCTTCTCAAGGGAAGGGACCGCCTAGACAGCCAGAAAGGGCAGAATGGAGGGTTGGCAAGTGAAGGAGGGAACACATCCTCCATGATACAGTGCTAGCTGTCATTCACAGCCCGTGGAGACCACACAGGGCCAAGGAGGTAATGCTTTACAGCAGCAGCAACGGCAAGAGTTTCAAAGGAACCCTACCTTCAAGACTCACATTGTGAGTCACCTACTATGCACCATAGTTCAATTATATTTGGATTTCTGTTGGGTCTGTGGGCATTCTTTCTGTTTTCCATTTAAAAATGGAGTTTAACAGGCTGAGAAGAGAAATTACGGATAAGCATGTATTACTTAATCTAGACCGCAAACCCAGGTTTCCTTTTCAACAAGTTTGGTCATTAGGTTCCTATGAGAAGGTGTGTTCTTATTTATGTGCTTGCTGATTTATTTGAAAATAGCTAAGAACACTTTGACAAGTACTTTAAACAATACAAAAGGAAAGACACAGAACACTAAATACTCACAAGATTTGTTTCTGAAGAGTGATAAGAGCATTCTGTGAATTCATGAGGAAACTGGAGTCTCCCCTAGATTTCCTCCCATGTGCTGACCGCATGGAGGAAACTAGAGAGGTCAAATCAATCCCATCCACCCTCAAAGCATTTGATTTTTACCTGATGGAACTTGAAAGCATTTGTCTCACACTATTCACATTCACACCCAACTTCTTGAAGGACAAGAGAGCACAACGGTTCTAATGTGCTTGCCCGCAGAAAGTCAAGGTCAGTGCAGTTCAGGACCAGCATTCTCTCTCCCAAATCCCACGCTTATCACACTGCAAGATACGATAAGAAGCTTCCTACCTAGTTTTTCATGAGAGAAGATCAATCAACAAAATATCTCATGGACACCAGTTCTGGCCAATTGATCCAATTCAACCAAACAAATATTCTTTGAGCTCTATAACAAGGATTTCTAGCTGTATCTCAAAATACATTCTTTCTTTATTTTTGGTAAAAGGCATCAAGCACATTTCCCAGTGTTTATTGCAGCCACCTGTGACCACATCACTGGTCTAACCACTGAGGTGGAAGTGGGAGTGTTGTGTGGTTCTTTCAAGAAGACTCATTAATAAGGAGGGTTCCCTTCCCCCCCCCCCTTCTTCCTCCTTTATGTTTTAAAATGTTGTTCAATGGCTGGAGCTTAGCAGCCATCTTGGACCACAAGGTGATCCACGGGATGGTAGCCAATCACAGCAGAATGAAAAGATAGAAGAATTCTGAGTCTCAGCATTGTAGATCCACCGTATCAACCCTGGGCTGTATTTCACATTTTTTAATAAGAAAGAAATATGTTTGAGTCTATTTTTCATGTTTTAGTTAACAGAAATTATCTGAGAGAAACATCTACTATTCACCAGGCATTACACTAGCCACAAATCTCCCTCCAACTTCCTCCCTCCCAATACATACAAACAGACAAGAAAATAGTTTGGGTATTTTGACAATGCCTGATCTAATGAAGCAATCACAAATAGATCACACTGACTATTCTATAGTCACTATAGGATATATATATTCTATAATTCTTAAGATTTTAGAGAAATACTCAAAGGACTCTGAAATTTTATGAAACATTCTCAAATCCATGTCTTCAAAACAGATTCTTTTCCCACACAGAGTGAATTTTTTCCCCCTGTATTTACAAAGCGAGGTCTAGCTTCCCATTGCTTACTGCATTGAAAGACCATTCCACTGAAAATAATTACCTCAAACCAGTGGGAACACTTCCCCTCTCCATCCTACCTGTTAAAAAAGTAAAGCTCTGGAAGCCTGCATGCCTGTACTTTTACTTTACTTTTCCTCAGGAAGCCTCTTGATAATAAGTGAAATGTCTGTGACCTTGATAAGCTTTGAATTATGCTGTTAAAATAAAGTCTTTTGTAGTTTCTGAAGGGTGTTCAGATCTGAGACTGTAAAAAAAAATTGCTTAGATACTGATACCCATATTAAATTAACCCTTTTACCAGAATATAATGGAAGTTCTCTACGCATTTTGCGGAGTGAAGGCATCCCTCTGTAAGTCTAAAGCCCTTAACTGATGTATAACAATAGTACATTCTGTGACTAAAGGAAAGTTTGACAAAAATATGTCAAACAGGCATTTAGGTGTAAGGAGACAAAATAACTGCCTATATTGAAGAGCTTTTCCTTTAAGATTTATCTTTGGAAAAGCAAAGGTCAGATTGCCTTTTGAGCTACAGGGATTTAAGTATTCAAATCAAGTGTAAGAAAAGCAGGAGACACCCAAGGCCAAGGTTAAGCCAGGAGGGGCTGGTCAGCCCCGTTTCCCCCCATCTCCAGGGCTCCCAGTAGGGGCTGGGGGTGAGGGGGGGGTGCAGGGCCACCACCACTGCCCTCAGCCCTCCCCACAAGGTGCACCTGGGGCCCTGTGAACATACCTACTCTGTTCTGTCAAGTTCAACACACCTTCCTGGCCTCGGAAGGTAGTTTTTGTCTCTGTGGCCTTTAGTAGTTGCTCCTTGGACCCTTTTGTAAATAATTAGTCAGCATTAAATCTCTTATCTTTTCCCTTTATTTCGCTTCCAGACAGGGGGGTGGAGGCCAGGGTCTGGGGAGATAGAAGTCGCTCTGACCTCAGCTCTGGCTCTTTACTGTCTGTTGACCACAGCGTTCTGGGACCATCTTGGGTTACAAACCACAGCTCAAACAGGACAAGGGAACCTAATTGATCTAAGACAGCTCTAAATGAGGAAGGCAGAACAAGGCAGCCACTAGATGGAGATTCTCAAACTGAATGGCTCCAATCTGACCAGCAGCACCTGCTCTGCCCCGTCTTTCCCGCAGCAGAGAGGGAAATGGGAGGGGTGGGGCTTTGCCCAGTGAGGTCTTTCACTCTCCACAGAGAGCACAACCTGAAATATATGAGCTTTGCCTTGATTTGGAAGGAGGCATACATAGGACCTATTTTAAGTTTTAGCATCTTGACCTACCTCTAGAATAGCCTGTGGTAAGCTGACTTCTGCAGTAGGGATTCAAGTCTTCCTGTCCCCCTCCCTTATCAGGAGAACATTGATTAACTTTGTATTGAAAGGAGTAAAAGATTATCGTTAGGAAAAGGGAAAGCATGATGGGCTAAATTGTGTCCTGTCCCCACCCCCAAATTCATATATTGAAGGCCTAACCCACAGTCCTCGGAATGTGACTTTATTTGGAAATAGGATTATCACAGATATAATTAGTCAAGATGAGGTGATACTGGATAGAGTGGGCCCTTCATCCAATGTAACTGGTATCTTTATTAAAAAGAGAGATTCGGACACACACACACACACACACACACACACACGAGGAATGCCGTACAGAGATGACAGCAGAGATTGGAGTGATACTCTAGAAACCCAGATACATCAGATATTGCCGGCAAGGACCAGGCATGGACCAGATTCCTCCTCACAGCCCTCAGAAGGAACCAGCCCTCCTGACACCTTGATCTTGACTTCTAATCTCCAGACTGTAAAACAATAAATTTCTGTTGCTTAAACCACCCAGTCCACTGTGCTTTGTTATGACAGCCCTATGACACTAGTATGGAGGATGCCTAGCTAAAAACACAAAGACCCTCAACAACCCCAGCGCAATCAGTCCTGTTTAGAGCTCAGGGCCCTCCAAGCGCAGCTTTGTGCCCACAGAGAGTAACAGTGAAGGCTGTGCTTCTGTCCTCCCCTTAACAACAAGTCTTCTGTTGATGGACTGTGTGAACTGTTGCTTGTCACACCCAAAGAGGGAAGAATGACCCGCTGACCACTTTCTGAGGCCGATCCTTCCATTCTCCCTGTGTTACCAAGAAGGAAATTGGGTTCAGAGAGCTTGCGTGCTCCTCATGTTTGCCCAAGGGGTTTGCGTTTCAAACCCAGGCCAAGCTTGGGCTCCAGATTTCACGCCCATATTTGTCATAAACCGTGGTACCAGCCATTTGGTGGCATTCATTTTAGTGTCACCATCAGACCCTGTAATGACCAAATAGGAAAAATCCTTCTAGTAAAGAAGCCTACAATAAGAAGACAGGCCTCTACAAGTTCAAGGCCACTGCTGGAAATCTCCAAGGATATCTGTTCTCTGAGCTGACCAGCCCTATCAAAAATACCCAGGAACAGGAGCGTGGGGTGGGGAGGTTGGGGGGGGAGAGGGGCAGGGGGTTGGGTGTTCAGTCAATCAAGCATCTGATTCTTGATTTCAGCTCAAGTCATGATCCCATGGTTCATGAGTTCGAGCCCTGAATCAGGCTCTGTGCTAACAGCGTGGAGCCTGCTTGGTATTCTCTCTCTCCCTCTCTCTCTCTGCCCCTTCCCTGCTTTTTCTCTCTCTCTCTCAAATAAATAAATAAGTAAATAAACAAACTAAAAAATATAATTAAAAAATAAGAATACCAGGACAGGGATGAAAGCTGCCAAGCCCCACCCACAGGAGACCTGGACTTGAATGTTCTGACCAGAGTTATCATTTCTGCACGGGCACGAAATCAATCACGTCAGCGTAGCTTGAGGTAGCTCCTCAGGACGCATTTATCCACATTTGTGATGAAATGGCCCACATTTCAAGAAGACTGTTTCTAGATTGGCCCTTTTGTGCTATTTCCATATGTTAGACAAATGGATGGGCCTTCGGGCCAGGAAATGAAGGTCTCGGTGTCCAAAAATAATGCTTAACACTTGTGAGGCATTTAAAATGTGCTGGGTTCTTAATTATCAAACCGCCTTACAAGAGAGATGTTTTACCTGCATCACATATATGGAAATGGGGACCCCAGGAGGTAAAGGACCCTTTCCTGTGCAGCAAATCTTTGAGAGGTCCTTCCCAGCAAGCGAGCATGTCTCAGGAATCCCGACTTCCAGTATGACTGAGGGGACGAGAGGCCCCGGAGCGCCTCCCTCTTGGCCTCTTCCCAATCTCTGGTCTCCTTAGGAAGCTACAGAGCAGCCAGAGCCAACCCCAAGGGCTAGACCTTCTGTTCTGGGCCTCAGGAGGAAACTATGCTTTCCTCATTCTTTCTTTAGATGTGATTTCCTTCCTGATCAGGGTGGTAAGACGTAAGGAGCCGATAACAGGGTATAGACTTAAGGGAAAGAGACCACAGTTATGACTGGGACATGTTGAGAATTGTGAGACTCGGGCCTTCCAGGGTTTCAGTGTGGCCTGACTGACCTGTGCCTGCAACGCTCATTCACGGCAAAGCCTGTAGAAACAGAAGACATTTGTCCCTTGTTCTTTGCACAAAACCTTCAGACACCTTTTCTCTTCTGTGCTGAAGAAGGTGGGGCATCTATTCTAAAAACACAGTTTTAATCAATTAATATTGAAATCAATAATTGTAAATGAATATTAATACTCCACCAACCCATAATATTACTAAAAATGTTTCTTTTAACTTATTCTAGAAACTAGTTTATATATCCTAAACAAGTGTTATCATTTCAATATGCTCCTTAGGAAAGCCTGCTCTCAACATCAAGTAACTACATATGCGACTAATACAATGATCTAAAACAATGCAGCCGTCCATCAGTCTTCGTTTTCTTAATGGGCATAAAACTGTTACACACATATTCACTAGCTTTATATACGACATTAAACAAGAAATTTGAAATTCTTTAAAAAAAATTTTTTTTAATGTTTTATTTATTTTTGAGAGAGAGACAGCGTGAGTAGGGAAAGGTCAGAGAGAGAGGGAGACACAGAATCTGAAGACAGGCTCCAGGCTCTGAGCTAGCTGTCAGCATAGAGCCTGACATGGGGCTCGAACCCACGAACCATAAGATCAAGACCTGAGCCGAAGTTGGACATCTAACCAACTGAGCCACCCAGGCACCCCAAGAAATTTGAAATTCTGAGCTTTGAATCCTTTGAGTAATAGAAAAGCCCCTGAGTGTTTTACGAAGATTCATTTTAAATTATTTAATATTAACTATAAGGACCTCATCTTTCTCTAGACAAGTTAGGGACCATCCATTCTTTTGACAGCCAATGTCATATACCTTCTTAGCTATGTTACTTTGTTGTGATAAGTAATATTTATATTAATGTCTGTACAATGCTATAAAATTTTGAAACACCTTCTCAAAGGAAAACAAAAATTATTTTCATTTGTACTTGAGTGTATTTCCATTAATTGAGTACAGATATTGCATGTATGATATTCTGATATTAATTCAGGATGTATAATTAATCAAAATTTGGCATTCACCCACCATGCATAGAAAACAGAAGTGTACTCATAGAATGTTCTAGCAATGCTCCCTGTTGTTTTTTTCTTCTGTTTTATAGTTACTAAAATTCTTTTGTAACTAAATACATCAATTTGGAATAAAATAATCCAGTGGGCAGAGTTTATACACTCTACCACTAACATCTAAAATGCCACAACATACTTTTTTTATAAGTTAACGGTTTGTGCGGTTCCGTTTCTGTCTGACTTGACCAGTGGTCACATGCCTGCCAAACTCCCCTAGCGTTTCCTTGTACTGAAGAAATCCTTCAACTGTGGTAAAGCCCCAGTCTTCCTTTTGTTTACAAATTTCCTTTTTTTTCTTTTGAGAGAGCGTGAAAGGGAGCAAGGGGCAGAGAGATTGAGAGAGAACCAGAGCTCACCCGAAGTGGGGCTTATGCTCACCCCATGTGGGACTCAAACTCATAAACCATGAGATCATGACCTGAGCCAAAGTCAGATGCTTAATGACTGAGCCACTCAGGCGGCCTGTGTCTACAAGTTTCTTTTTTTTTTTTAACTTTTTTTAGTGTTTATTATTTATTTTTGAGACAGAGACAGTATGGACAAGGGAGGGGACGAGAGAGGGAGACCCAGAATCCGAAGCAGGTTCCAGGCTCAGAGCTGTCCGCACAGAACCTGACATGGGGCTCAAACTCACAAACCATGAGACAAAGTTGGACTCTTAACCAAGTGAACCACTCAGGTTCCCCTGTGTTTACAAGTTTCTATGGGTGCTATTTAGCTTTTATGTTATGTTGCTATTAAGTTATTCTAAGATACTGGCAAAGTAAATATAAACAGAAATGAAACACCTATTACTAGGGTGTCGATGGCAAGTAATTTATCAATCACTTCGAGCCTACTCAAAATCCACGTTACAAGTTTTAAGCACATAAATTGTGGTTGTCCAAGAGGAAGAAAGAGATTTCATAGTGTGTTCTTATAAAGGTATTATGCCATCAATTTCAAATATACCAAATGAATTGAGGAAATTGGGGATTTATTAAGAAGCTTTAGCAGTAGAAGGTTTCCTGGACTGGGTTTTCAGTCTACAAGGCCAGACTCTGGGGAAAGGGGGTCTGTCTCCTACCATCCCTGCTTTAGCAATTTCACTATGTAGTCCTCTGGAGATCTCTCTAGGGTCCAAATCTCTGTCACAGCTCCTGAGGCTGCAGAGTGGCCCTGTCTCCCGTCTTGAGGGGAGTACAAGAGCCAGCCGTGGACCCATATTCCCCGCATGGATAGAGTTCCAGCTGTATCCCACATAACGCCACGACGGCCACCCACTTAGGGATGACACCAAATATGCTACAGAAGGTGTGGGTCTCCCAGCTCAAAGGAGTCAGCATGTCAGACCCAGAACAAATAAGATCTACCATTTTATACAGTGTGTGCTCACAACATACTAAGCACTCTACGTGGTAGTCTTCCAGGGCCCTGCCCTTACTATTCTCAATTTACTTGGTTTAATAACTAACACTCATGCAGCCCTTTAGTTTATAGAGGTAAGGAGCTTCGAGGCACTAGCCTGCAGACACACGCCCGGGAGAGGCCGGCTTCCAGCTCGGGCCCACGTGCTGTGATCCCACTTCCGGTGAACTCGCCCTAACATGACCGCGAACTTGCCCTAACACGTCCACGCTTCTCCTCTCAATCTACGGGTTCCACAAACAAGGAGGAGTTTCCAGCTTGAATGTTAACTTACTGAACATGAAAAATTGCATGAGACCCTAAATATACTCCCACTCCATCTTGTATTTTTTTCTTATTCTTTGGTTTGGTTCTTCTCATTCCTCTCATCCCATGGTAGACCGTATGCCTGGCCTCCTAAGCGGCCTTCAGGCACATATCAAGTCCTGCCCCACCGTGACCCACTCTCCTATGTGCCTCCACTGTCAATAAACATCAGGGGTTATTTCTAAAAACTAAGATTAGGCATACCCCTTCTCTGTCTAACACCCTCCAAGTGTCCCCAGGGCTTTAGGGATTAACTCCCACGTCCTATGCATGGCCCCACAGACTCCTGAACTTAACAACAAGTGTCTAAACAACCTCTCAAAACTAGAATATCTTTTTTTAATATATTTTTAATGTTTATTTTTCAGAGAGAGAGAGACAGAACTCGGGCGGGGGAGGGGCAGAGAGAGAGGGAGACACAGCAGGAAGCAGGCTCCAGGCTCTGAGCTGTTAGCACAGAGCCCGTCCTGGGGTTCAAACTCACAAACTGTGAGATCATGACCTGAGCTGAAGTCAGATGCTTAACCGACTGAGCCACCCAGGTGCCCCTCATAACTATCTTAGAAACGTCTGCAGAAATGCTCCACAAGAAAAATCCGTTCACTCCCCTCCCCGGCAGTAACGAAGACTAGAAGTTATTTTGCTCAGGCCTTTCCTGCTACCCCCCCACCCCCCGCCCTTGGCATGTTTTCCACACCATTAAGCAACCTTCCGCACTTCAATCGAAGTTAAAGATCTCTTCCCTTTGAAACACTTAATAACATTTTCTACAACTTAAATTTTAATTACCGTTCCCTACAACAACAACAAAAAAAGACCAGGAAAAAACAAAATCACGTATTTTACCTGTAATTTCTAAAGCGTCTGTACAAGGTCCTCAGCTGCTCCCAGAATGTCCTAAGCGGTTGGGACCCGTCAGAGCAAAGGGCAGCACTTGGACTTCCGTTGTTCAGAGGCAGCTTAGGCTTCAACCTGGCTTTTGTTCCGTGCCCATGGAAGGAAACAGCGATGTTTGTTTGCACCGTCACAGGCGTTACCTGTAGCAACAGCAAACATGTCACACAACTCCCAAACCCCACAAAGGACAGGGCTCCTGTGAGATTCACGACCATTATTATGGATCAGTGAGTAGATTCCTCTTATTCTGGTTTTTTATTTTTTTAGTAATGTTTTTAATTTATTTTTGAGAGACAGAGAGAGACAGTGCAAGCAGGGGAGAGTCAGGGAGAGAGGAAGATACAGAATCTGAAGCAGGCTCCAGGCTCTGAGCCATCAGCACCGAGCCTGACACGGGGCTCAAACCCACAAACCGTGAGATCATGACCTGAGCCAAAGCTGGACGCTTAACCAACTGAGCCACCCAAGTTTGTTTTTTTTTTTTAATTACAAACTACAGCACACATAACTCCTTTCCCTGGTCTTTCAGGTTGCCCATAATGTCCAATAAAATGACCTATTCTAGATAAAATTAAATGTTACTAAGTGGCTGACAAAATAACCTATTTTGTTTCTTTTTATAACCAGTAGATCCTTCGTGACATATCAATATAATTTGGCATAGGAGCTTTTTACCCTATTTTGAAGTTAATACTTTGGACATTTATCTTGAAAAGTATGTTTTAGTTTAGACACCATGGAGTCGGGGCACGTCCCCATAACGAATGAGTTGGCTAAATTCAAGAATGTTTGTTAAGACATGTATCTGAAGAAGAAAAACAAAAGTCTGATTTCAAAGAGTTCGCAAGTCAGTATTTTTTGTACTAAATGACCACCGAGTGCACAGATTATCTCTACTTTTCACTTATTCTTTCAACAACCATATCAGGATCAGTTCTAGCCAGACAGACTTCGGCTCTGAGCAAACCCAGCAGCCCAGGGAGTTGGAGTCCCAGAAGGCGATAAATGTATCAGATCACTTGTCATCATCATTACCTTCATTTTGGTCACCAGAAACCCAGGTTGAAGGTCTTATATTGTTTAGTGGGGTTTGTTGAATGGTTTTATTGAAGGATAATTGATATACAACGAACCACACATGTGTAATGTGTACAACTGGATAAGTTTGGCCATATACAAATACCCATGAAACCATCATCACAGTCAAGGGAGGAAACATATCCATCACCTCCCGAAGATTCCTTGTTTCCCTTTGCTTCTTTTGTGGCAAAAGACTTAACATGAGATCTACCCTCTTAAATGTTGAAGCGCACCGTGTAATATGTTAATTGTAGGCACTCTGTGGTACACAGATCTCTAGGATTTATTCATCTGACATAAATGCAGTTATAACCACTGAGCAACAACTCTCCATTTCCCCACACCCAGGTCCTGGCCGTTGCTATCGGATCCCCTGCTTTTATGAATTTGACTATATTAGTTACTTCGAATAAGCAGAATCATGCGTTATTTGTCTTTCTGTGACCAGTTCATTTCTCTTAGCACGACGTCCTCCAGGTTCACCCATCTTGTTACAAATGTCGGGGTTTTCTTCCTTTTCCAGACTGAATAATATTCCATTCTATGTATGGATATATGTATTACATTTTCTTCTTGCATTCATCCCTCAATGGACATTTGGATGTTGCCATATCTTCACTATTGTGGATAATACTGCAGTGAACGCAGGAATGCAGACATCTTTTTGAGATCCTGACTTCAGTTCTTTTGGATAAATACCAGACGTGGGATTGCAGGCTTATATGGTAGGTTTTTTTTTTTTTAAATGTTTATTTTTGAGAGAGACAGACAGACAGACAGAGGAGCAGGGAAGAGGTAGAGAGAGAGAGGAAGACACAGAATCTGAAGCAGGTTCCAGGCTCTGGGCTGTCAGCACAAAGCCTGACTGGTTCAAACCCATGAACCATGAGATGGTGACCTGAGCCGAAGTCAGACACTTAACCAACTGAACCACCCAGGCCCTCCTGGTAGTTCTCTTTTTAGGTTTTTTTAAAAAAATTTTTTAACGTTTTATTTATTTTTGAGAGAGAGAGAGAGTGAGCAGGGAAGGGTCAGAAAGAGAGAGGGAAACACAGAATCCGAAGCAAGCTCCAGGCTCTGAGCTAGCTGTCAGCACAGAGCCTGACACGGGGCTCGAACCCACGAACCGTGAGATCATGACCTGAGCCGAAGTCAGACACTCAACCGACTGAGCCGCCCAGGCGCCGTTTTTTAGTTTTTTGATAAATCGCCGTACTGTTTTCCATAATAGCTACTATTTATATTCCCACCAACAGAGTACAAGTTTCCAATTTCTCCACATCCTCACCAACATTTGTTATCTTTTTTTTTTTTAATAATAGCCATCCCAACAGATGTGAGGTGATGCCTCATTGTAGTTTTGGTTCACATTTTCCTGATAATTAATGGTGTTGAGCATCTTCTCATCTCCCTATTGTCCATTTGTATATCTTCTTTGGAGAAATGTCTGTTTAAGTCCCTTACCCACTCCTAAATTGGGTTATTTGGGTATTTCCTGCTATTTAGTTGTAGTCTCATATTTTTGTATTTTTTATTTTTATTTTTTAATGTGTATTTGTTTTTGAGAGAGAGAGCACAAGACAGGGAGAGGCAGAGAGAGAGAGGGAGACACAGAATCTGAAGCTGGCTGCCAACGCTGAGCTGTCAGCACCAAGCCCCGCCACAAGGCTTGAACTCACAAACTGTGAGATCATGAACTGAGCTGAAGTCAGGTGCTCAACTAAGCCACCCAGGCGCCCTTGTTGTTGTGTTTAGAGAGAGAACATGTGCAAGGGGGTGGGGGTGGGGGAGACGGAGAGAGAGAGAAAGAGAGAGAAAATCATAAGCAGGATCCACACTCAGCGTGGAGCTTGATGCAGGGCTCAATTCCACAATCCTGGGACCATGACCTGAGCCAAAATCAAAAGGCGGGACACTCAACCAACTGAGCCACCCAGGCGCCCCTGTCTCCTATTGTCCTAATGCTTAGAGCAAAGGTACCATCTGTTTGGTTTTCTCCTCAGTGCAAAAAGTATCTTTTTTGTGAGATGGGACAGACAAGAAGCAGCGTTCCTTCAAATGTGACCGTAGACTGTCAATTCCAGAGAGCAAGAAAATCTACCTAAAAGAACCTGTGCGTTTGAAACACTTGGCGTTTCTTGGCAAGAAGCAGCAGAGGGCAGGATGGTGCAGCGAAAAGATGAGAGGCTGAGCAGGGAGAAACCTAGGCCTGGGCTCCTCTCTGCCCCCTCTTTGTTATCCAGCTTGCAAAGCAAGGAGCTGAGGTGGACAGATTTTCGTACATCAGAATATTTTTTCTTCCATTCAGTACTGGTCTTGCATACCTACCACGTGCCAGACTTTGTGTTAAGTGCTGAAACAGACCAGTTACACAGGAGTAAACAGACTCCCTGGCAGTTTAGAGTTCATGTTCTTACGAGGGATGGTAATTACAAGGAATTTCTCGAGTAAGCTTGTTTCGGACAGTGTGGAACACCGCTGCACACCTCCCCTCGCCTTCCTGACTCTCCTTTACTAGACCTGACCCCGTCCAGAGTTGTGCACGCACTGGGTTGCCTGTTTCCTCTCCCCCAGTTAAGTCTCAGCTCTAATGTCCCTCCCCTCAGGCCACCATGGCCAACATCGGCTCACCCTCTCCCAAACGCGTGTCACTCTATTTTATTTCATTTGGAGCATGTGGCACTGTCTGAAACAATGTTACTAATTTACTTGGAAGACTATAATCTCCAACTAGCCAGTGTTTTCATCGAGACGCAGGTAGGCAGATGATTTCATTTTCACCTTGTCCAAAGGCCCCCACAAACTATAGAATGGAGGAAGTATTTCTGACCTATCTTCCAGGGATGTTCTGAAGAATATTTTTAATAAGCGGTAGGTATTGAACATATTGTATTTATTTATCTACTTTACATCTTGTTAAAGAAATCACATATATGCACCAGAAATTTGCCTCTTTCAATAAAGGAATCTAGACAATGCCCTTAATTTCTCTAAATGCTCTTTTTTAAAATGGGGCTAATAATCCTTCCCAGCAGGATTTTCTTCTGATTCTTAAACAGGAAAATTGGGCGCTTGGGTGGTTCCTTTCAGTGTCTGACTTTGGCTCAGGTCAGGATCTTGCAGTCCGTGAGTTTAAGCCCCGAGTCAGGTTCTGGGCTGACAGCTCAGAGCCAGGAGCCTGCTTCAAATTCTGTGTCTTCCTCGCTCTCTGCCCCACCCCCCCCCTCAAAAATAAACACTTAAAAATATTTAAAATTTTTTAAATAAACAGGAAAATTGAAACCCCAGCAAAGTATCAGTCATAAAGAAGGAATGCCTACCAGATCTACACTGAATTAGAAGTGTAGTTTAGTGCCTATTTGGAAAAGCTTCCAGTAATATGATTCAGTGTGCTCCAATACACAGCGTAACCTGTGACTTAGAAAATAGCAACATTACCAGACAATACAGTCAGATCCTTAATGTTGTGTCACAGCAAAGAATGATGCCACGGGCAATGCGCACGGAAAATGTCCCAGCCTGTACTTCAAGCTCACTAAGCAAAGAAACCACACAGGTACCAAAAACACACCACTCCCTGCGCCTTCCTCGGGGTCCAGTCACAAACAGCCCCAGCACTGAGGGTGCTGTGGCCGCCCGAACCAGCTCGCCGATGAGCTGGTGGACAAAGAATAATGCAAGACAAAGGGTCAAAGTGAAGGGCACTTGGTCTCAAGGATACAGACACTGGGCCCAGAGACACGGAGAATTTTCCTGAGATCAAACACTGCTCTAGTAGCTGAGTCTGATCACAAACTTGGCCTCGTGACTACTTAATCCACTGAAAAGCAGCTGCTCTATCCACATGGTCATGGTTTAGACCTAAGTAAACAGTGGGACAAAGGAAATTATGTTCATTCCTGCACTCACCAAACATTTATTAAGGACCTGTTTGACGGATACAGACATTCTGAGGATTAAATTCAATGTGCTCCCAAACAGATCTATAACTGCTTGGAAAATCTGTATTAGTCTCCCCTTGCTCTCTGCATAGTTACTAAAGGCCGGCCTGACCTCAGCCTTCACAGTGGGGGGGAAGGGTCCTGATGTAATCACATGATGCACAATGATAATATTTAAAGGCAGATAGTGTAGATAAAGCACTTCGCAGACTATATTTTGTCCCGAAGCTCAAATAAAAAAAAAACACGCACAATTTTATAACATTCAGTACTCATAACTTGTGCAACAGTTTGCTTGGGAAATATTTTTATCAGAGAAAGGAGAAGAGAGAAAACCATCTGCAAAAATATGGAGTCCAGAGGAGCTTGGTGCATGGAGACAATTACTTACAGCATATCAATGTGGCTAATGGTTGAACTGTATCAAGTACTATTTTGTAAATTAAAATGGTCACTCACCAGTAATTCATATACATCCATAGTGAGGCCGTGACAGAGGCTGTTAGAAAGGTGGGCAGCAGTCACTCCATGATGGGAGTTTAGATTGATACTCTAGGCTACGAGAAGCCACTAAAGAATTTTAGCAGAGGAGTGACATCGTATTTATTTTATAGTTACCATTCTGATGACATGGTTGAGCTTGAAGGCAATAAAACTGAACACAAAGAAACTCACTGAGTGACTATACTAACAGAGCATTAATTCAACAGTATTTACTGGTGGCTGTGGCAGACAGAACAACCCCCAAAAGATGTCCAGAAAGACTTTGCGAACGTGATTAAGCCAAGAACCTGGAGATTGGGAGGCTTGTCCCAGGTCACGTAGGTGGGCCCGGTGGGATCATCAGGGTTCTTACAAGAGGAAGACAGGAGGGCCCGAGTCAGAGAGAGGGTGGAAGATGCTATGCTTTAAAGACGGAGGAAGAGCCCACAATCCAAGGAATTCAGGGAGCCCCTAGAAGCTAAAAAAAAGCAAGGTACTGATCCTCCCTTAGAGCATCCAGAAAGAATGCAATCCTGGGACACCTTGATTTCAGCCCATTAAGACCCATTTTGGACTAGTGGTCTCCAGAACTGTAAGATAATGCATTTGTGCTGTTTTGAGCCACTAAGTTGGTGGTAATTTATTACAGCAGCCATAGCACTATAGTGGTAGTGAATGTCGTGCATCATCTTGACCAGGCCATCACGTGACCAGATATTTGCTTCAACGTGAATCTGGGTGTGCCTGTGAAGATGTGTCTGGATGAAAGGAACAGTTGAATGGGTAGACTGAGTAAAACAGACTGTGCTCCCCCGTGTAGGTGGGTCTCATCCAATGCTTTCAAAGCCTGAATGCTACGAAAGGTCTGAGAAACGTAGAATCCACTCTTTTCTTGCTGCCTGTCTTCAACCTGGAATGTGGGTTTTCTCTCCTGCTGCCAGAAGTGGACCCAGACTGGAATTAGACTGGAATTATACCATTGGCTCTCTGGGTCTCCAGCTTACCAGCTGTAATCTTGGGATGTCTTAGCCTTCATAATCGCGTGAGCCAATTCCTTCTAGTAAATTTCACTACATATATAATACATATATTATATACTTTAAATATATATATATGTACACACATATATGTGTGTGTGTGTGTGTGTATTTATATTTAAAATATAGGGACACCATGGTGGCTCAGTTGGTTGGGCTCAGACTTTGGCTCAGGTCATGATCTCACAGTTCGTGAGTTTGAACCTCACTTCAGGCTCGGTGCTGACAGCTCAGAGCCTGGAGCCTGCTTTGGATTCTGTGTCTACCTCTCTCTTTGCCCCTCCCCTGTTCATGTTCTGTCTGTCTCTCAAAAATGAGTAACCATTAAAAAAAAATTTAATATATAACATACATATACATAAATGTGTGTGTGTGTGTGTGTGTGTGTGTGTGTGTGTGTGTATACACCATATCCTTATTGGTTCAGTATGTCTGGAGAACTCAGACTACTATGCCTACCATGTATAAAGTCTGGGCAAGTAGTAATTGAAGTTTGAATTCCTGTGGATTCAGCACACATCACCCTCCCTGTACATCGACGGGCACCAACCAGGAAGTTCCACTGAGCTTCGTGTCTAGCGTATTTACTGGAGTTTCACTATGCAGGCATGATTGACTAAATTATTGGCCATGTGATTGAACTCAGTCTTCAGCCTTTCTCTCCACCCCAGAGGTCAGGCAGCAGAGAATCCCAAAACCTTCTAATCCCGAGGTTGGTTTGTCGGTGACCTGCCCCCACCCTGAAGCCCTCTAGGAGCCCAAGTGAGTCCCCTCCTTGGCATAACAAAGACAATCCCTTCAAGCAGAAACCCCAGGCAAAGACCAAACAAATTCTTTATTAAGACAGGGTTCCTTTCACAGGAAATGTTGCATTTGCACTGGCTTCACCCCTGAAAGCTTTGGTTGATTTCAAATGGCCCTTAATGAAGGTATCCTTGACCCTGTTTAGAGGTCACGCTTCATTTGGGAGTGTGCAGGCTTAAAGTGAATATTGACAGATATATCCGTTCCAAACATGACATCCACATCTACGGAAAATGGTACCTTTCATACTGCTACCTTCCCTTCTCACTAGAATTTTGAAAGCAACAAGAAAGCAAAGCTTGTTTAAAACAACAACCACCACAATGTGTAAGAGACAGTGTCCCAGAGGCTCCCACGGACAGTTTCAGCTCTGCAAGATGAAAACAGGTCCGGAGATGGACTGTGGCAATGATGGCGCAACATCGTGCGTGTAGTTATGCGACTGCAGCGTGCACTTAACCGTGGTTAAGATGGTAACGTTTATGCCATGCATATTTTGCCACAATTTAGAAAGAGAAAGCTCCCTTGGGTCCCTTGGGACTAATTTAATCTGAGCTCAAGGAGAGAAGCTTTTCCAGTTCAATCAATACCTTCCCTTCTCCGCTCCCCCAAATGGGACCACGGACAGAGGCTCGTGATGGAGACTCAGAAGTTGAGGTGCCTGGGCGGCTCAGTCAGTTAAGTGGCCAACTTTGGCTCGGGTCATGATCTCATAGTTCATAGGTTCAAGCCCTGCGTCAGGCTCTGTATTGACAGCTCAGAGCCTGGAAACTGCTTCGGATTCTGTGTCTCCTCTCTCTCTCTGCCCTCCTCTGCTTACGCTCTATCTCTCAAAAATAAATAAATATTTTAAAAATTAAAAAAAAATGAGGTCGCCGGACTGACCCCTTTTGGCAGCCGCACGGACAGGAAGGGGCGTCTGTCACCCAGCACCACCTTCTGAAGATGTTCTGCTGTCTTCACGGAGAAACCTGGTTTGCAGGCGTGGCCACCCTGGCTCAGCGGCAAACTGACCTTGACAGCTTGAGTTTCCATGCACACCCTGATTGGGCTCCTGTCCAGTGAGAAAACGTGGTTAAATTTAGCGGATGTGTAGTGAGATCCTGGTGGATTGACTTTGTTTTTCCTCCCCTAGAAATTGTAATAGAAGATTTCCATGGACACTTTAAAACCTGAATTATCTCTCAGAGACATTTCTCGGCAGAATTTAAATATGCTGTTGCCTTCTCTTCCCCTTCTCGTGGCTCAGAGTATTGTGTGTCCTCATCTCTATGTGCTGTTGTATTACAGCGAGTGAGTTTTTCATCCTTGTGTTATAACGGCTTGTGGTGTGACTGTCCAGATGTTTCCTAGCAGCATTTCCTCACGGAGCATCTAAAAAACTTCCAGGGAAGGGGTGCCTGGGTGACACAGAGGTTTAGGCTTCCGACTCTTAATCTCGGCTCAGGTCATGATCTTGCAGTCTGTGGGTTGAGCCCCACATGGGGCTCTACGATGATGGTGTGCCGCCTGCTTGAGATTCTGTTTCTCCTTCTCTCTGCCCTTCCCCAGCAAAAACATTTTTAAAGCTTCAAGGAAGAACCTTACATTTATCCCCTGAAAAGCCTACATTTCAGGGCCGTCTGGCTGGCTCAGTCAGGAGAGAGCGCAACTCTTGATTTCTGGGCTGTGAGTTCGAGCCCCACGCTGTGGGTAGAGGTTACTTTAAAAAAAAAAAAAAACCTACATCTCACATTCCACGTACCTGTGAAATGTTCGGGTTGATGGACATTTGTTGGGCATCCGTCACCTGCCATGACTGTGGCGTGGTAGGCTCTGGGGACATCAACCTGGTGGAGAAACAGGCTGTAAAGTTTCTGCTCCTCCAAAATCACCTAACACTCAGGTGAGTTTATTTTCCTCATAGAAAACATGCTCCCATTTGTTCTTTTGAGCAGGTTTTAGGAACTTAGAATGATCAAGTTGCATAAAGATTTAATTTTAGAATGGATAGCCTTTATTCTTTTGGCACACGTCCAGACCTCACCTACCTGTGGGTCTAGGTAAGGTGCGTTTTCCTGAAGTCTGCTAGCTCGTGAGGCCTAACTTGAGACGCTGTGGAACCTTGGTCTTGGCAAGCTGCCCTCTTCCGCATGAGGCGGGGCCGGGGTAAGGCTTCATGGGTCCAATCCAGCTTCCGCATGGAAATCCACTGCACATGAGCACATGGGGGGGGGGGGTCCTCCTGAGACAGGCTGCCATCTCTCTGGGGACCCAGGCTTTCTCAGAGGGCCACGGCTTGCCCGGAGGGAAGCCCACGACCTGCCTACGTGACAGGAGACTGTCCCTTTCTTCAACATCGGATCACACATCATCACCTCAAAGCAACACTGTCTCTTAGAAAACAGTTTCCTCAGCTTCTGACTCCTATTTGGACTTGTGGTTGCCTGGCGTCAGTTCATCAAGGCAGGCAGGGACCTGAGACTTCCTGGGATGTGGCCATGGTGTGACTCACTGGCCGGACCACCCCAGCTCTGCAGTCTTGGGCAAATCCACTGACCCTTCCGAGCTGTGGTGTCCTTAATTATAAAGGGGGGCTGTCTTTTTTTAAATATTTTTTTTAATTTTTGGGGGGTGTCTTAATAGTCATTATTTAATTGGGTTGTGAAAGATCAAATTAGATAATTAAAGATCACGCTTAGAATACTGCTCCGCACATAGGGAATGCCTGATAAATGTTAACTGCCACTTTTATTGTCATTACATCCATCAGTTCATCTCTCTCCACGGCGTCTGCCAGGCACACCCGAGCCAGACTTCCCTCTGCTTCAGCAGTGTCCCCTCCAAGTCACCTGCCGACTAGTCCAGAGCGACCCGTGTTGAATTTGATTCCATCCATCTGCATCATCAAGAATAAAACGGACACAGTTGTTTTCAGAAAGCACCTCATGAACCTGTGTGTTTTTTAATTTTTTTATGTTTATTTATTTTGAGAGAGAGAGAGAAAGCATGCGCAAGGGAAGGGCAGAGAGAGAGAGGGAAACGCAGAATCCAAAGCAGGCTCCCGGTTCCAAGCTGTCAGCACAGAGCCCAACTTGGGGCTCGAACCCACGAACGGTGAGATCATGACCTGAGCCGAAGTCTGACGCTTAACCGACTGAGCCACCCAGGCGCCCCTGACCAGTGTTTTAATTCTACATAAGGAACCACCCAAAATGAATGTGTTAATCATGTACTGAAAGTTATTCTGAGCTGCTGACATAATGAATGAATCAACGATGAGTGAGTGAGTGAGGAGCGAGCGGACGAATCCGTGGTGCAGGCAGTTTCAACGTTCCTTAAGGGTCACTTCCTTCTCAAAGACGATCACCTTTGGCTCCAAGGGTCTGACTGTGGCACTGGATGCAGGCAGTTCGACAGCGAGATCGATGTATGTTACCCTCCAGCGTCACTCAAACTCCCGGACTGAGAGCGGCACACAGAGGCCCGGCAAAGGCATCGGGGCTTCCCCGCACCATGGGGACCCCTGCTGTCTCCCCACTTGGTCTGGGTGACCTCATTTTGCTCCCTGATTTCCCAACCGCGGAGCCTTTGAGTCATTCTCGACGCCCCTCTCCCCCTTCCTTCCTGAATTCTCCTTCCTGAATAAACTCCCAGCAAATCCGCCGCCAATCATTCCGCTGTAACGCCCTACCCCGCGGCCCCGGTGCCAACCTCCGCCGTCGTGACCGCCGTCCGGGGGACCCGGCCGCAGGCCCCGCTGCGGCCCCGCGGCCGCCCGGTGGGGGCAGTGCTGCCGTCGCCTCCCCTCCCGGCCCGCGGAGGCCGGCCCGCAGCACCTGCTGGGACCCCCCGGCCGCAGGCTTCCCACTCGCCCGGCCGGCCGAAGTGCCTGTCTCACCCCGGGAGGGGCGGCTCCCTGCCCGCCTTTCGTGGCCTCCCACCTGCAGACCGGGGGTCCCAACCGTCCTGCACGGTGCTCACTTCACACACCGACATCTAAACACGCGATTGGAAGCGAGCTTTGTGGGAGAGAAGGATCCGACTGGCCAAGACCTGTTCAGTCCTGCGAGATAATTCTACTAACTTACAGACCTATTATCATATTATATATATACATGTATATGTATGTATGTATGTATACATATGTGTGCATTACATATGAGTATGTATTTATCATTATATATACATATGTGTGTATACATACACTTTATTTACAGATTTTTTTCCTTCAAAATCGGATCAAACATTCCTGGCTTCTTAAATAGTTTCCGAGCCTTCGCATATTTGAATATCCTCCCCTGAACATGTTTCAGGTCGCGGGTTTCTGTTACAGTCCGGCCTCCAGGAGGGAATGAGGGATTCCTGAGGGAGCCGTACAGTGAGCGCTTTGCCCGCACACAGCGGTGTTTCCACATACTGACTGGGCTAAAATCCTCACTTTCTTCACAGGACCTCCTCCCAAGGCCAGGTCTCTGGTTATAGACTAAGGGAATTGGGTTTGAAGGCTTTCCTTTGTTTGTTTGTTTGTTTCTTTGTTTTCTGAGAGAATCAGAGAACATCAGAACTGAATAGTCTATTGAAATTGTTAGTACAGCGTTTTCGGGCTGTGGGTTACAGCCCATTTGTGGGCCTTGAAATCAATCCAATAGGTCACCACCAGCTTTTCCTTTTAAAAATGGAATAAAATCAGAATGCCTGGGGGGCTCAGTTGGTTACGCATCCAACTCTTTTTTTTTTTAATGTTTATTTATTTTTGAGAGACAGACAGAGTGTGAGTGGGGGAGGGCAGAGAGAGAGGGAGACACAGAATCTGAAGCAGGCTCCAGGCTCTGAGCTGTCAGCACAGAGTCTCACGCAGAGCTCAAACCCACAGACCGGGAGATCATGACCTGAGCTGAAGTCATTCACTTAGCAGTCTGAGCCACCCAAGCACCCCAAGCATCCAACTCTTGTTTTCAGCTCAGGTCATGATCCCAAAAGTCATGGGATCAAGCCACCCATCCAGCCCTGAATCAGGCTCCATGCTGGATGAAGAGCCAATTTGAGATTCTCTCTCTCTCTCTCTCTCTCTCTCTCTCTCTCCCACGCAGGTGCACTCTCTCTCTCAAATAAAAATGGAAAGAAATAAAATATTAAAAACATAAATTCAAGTTTAAAAGAAAGAATAAAACAGTGCAAGAAATATCAGCGGCCATTGCACTTACAAAGAGCAAGTCTTATGAAACTTTCGTTTCAGATTTATATACACGTGTGCGCTCAGATGCACACACATGCACAGCAAATTATAACCATGATTACGTTTGGGTCCAAAAATTTTAAAGCCAATGGTCTAGTCCAACCAGGGACTAGTGTTCATTTGAAATTTGGAGTCAGAAAATCCCTGATTGCAAGTCCCGGCTTTGGCACTTAGGAATTGCATGACCACAGGACACTATTAAGCTTTGTTGAAACTCACCTCAGTCCCCCATCTATAAAATGGGGACAACAACAAGATCTTCCTCAAAGAGGTAGTAGGATAAACACAGCAGCACTTCATGTAGTGAGCACATGTCATCGGTGGGGAAACATACTCTACTTTATTCTTCTAACTTTCACCACGACAAGCCTTTCTGTTAGATGTAATTGTTACCATCCAGCAGAGGAGGAGACTGAAGCAGTTTGGTCCGGGCACATGTACTTACACGGTCCACCATGCTGGCTCTAAGTACACCAAGCCTCTACACACATATGATGATGTATTTGGAGTACTTAGCACAATTAGTACTAAGTACTTGGTACTAACACCAAGGAGACTTTGAAATTCAGTGCCCCTTGGGGCACTTGGATAGTTCAGTCTAGTGAGCGTACAACTCCTGATTTCACCTCATGTCATGATCTCAGGGTTCATGGGATCGAGACCCGCAGCGGGCTCTATGGAGCCTCCTTGGGATTCTCTCTTTCCCTCTCTCTCTTCCCCTGCTTGCCTTCTCTCCTCACTCTCAAAATAAATAAATAAACATTAAAAAAATCAGTGCCACCCCAAGGCATACCTTCCACAAAAAGAGAACTTTACGCAAGAATGCAGGCTGATGCCCTGTGTCCTTCACCAGGGAATTTTCAGTTGTTTGGCTTTGAATAATGTGCTTTGAGTTCAAGTTCACTGACACCCTGGCAGAAACTGCTTATCCTCTCGAAGATGAGGATAGGCAACAAACAGTGGCAAACAGTGGTCCGTGGGCCACACTCGGAGTGACACTGTTAGAATGACTTATTCCTGTTCACCTTCATCCTGTAGATTTCAGCCCATCGAACACTTTTGGAATCTCTGCCTTGTCGTCCAAACGCACCAACTCTCCTCCCTGGCTTTGTGTCATCACACACCTGGTAAGCATGTCTTTTGCGTCTTCCTGGAAGGTGCTGATAAGAATGATCGTCAGGATAGGGCCAAGGACAAATCAGTTCTCAGTATGACGGTGACTAGAACAACACTCTAGATCCCCTCGAGGTCAGTGCGCCTCCTCATCATTGTATGGGCTTTGCTTTTTCCCAAACACACACAAACCCCGATCTTCACTGTCCGAGCGGGAAATGGGAAGGAAGCGCTGGGAAATAGCTGCTTCGAAGGCTCCATCTTGTGGTGCTCAAGCCTCAGTGCACCCCGGTGACTGAGCAGAGGGGCACTTAGGGCGAGGTAGGTCAGGAGGCACCCAGGGAGCACTGGGGTCACTCTCTTGATCCGCCCAGTGGGTCTCTTCCTTCCATCATGCCGCAAAGTGAAATTGACACTGACCCCACTTCTTTTGTTCGGCACTATTAATTAAGTAAATATGACGCCATGCCCATATTTGATTAGTGGCCCAGGAAAAAATGTTTTTTTAAAGAGCCACATAGGTAAAGGGAACATTTCCTTTTAATTTTTTTTGGAGGGGGGATAAAGAAAGTGCAAGTGGGGTAGAGGGACCAAAGGAGATAGAGAATCGTAAGCAGACTCCACACTCAGCAAGACCCTGATGTGATGCTTGATTCCATGCCCCCGGGATCATGACCTGAGCCAAAATCATGAGCAGGGCACTCAACTGACTGATCTCAAGCACCCCAAGAAAAAAATTACATTTTTCCATCTTTAGTTATAAATTTAAAATAAAAGTTTTCTTTTCTTCCATGACTTCGAATTTTTTTCAAAGAATCCTGGATTTAATATAAGCATTTGTATATAAGGAGGCAATACTACACTGGCCAGATGACCTCCTCACCATTCTGACTGATGCCAGCACTGAAGCCCTGGTCACTCTGGCCATGCCTGGGCTCGAACTCCTTCAGATGTCAGGTGGTGCTGCCTTTCCCAAGCAACTTGATTTCCATTTCCAAGGGGCCAAGAAGACATTTCAAACACATGGTCAGGTACAAGTATTCAATGTGGTTTTAATGATGATGACTAGGGATGCGTGGCTCAGTTGGTTAAGTGTCCAACTGTTGATTTGGGCTCAGGTCACGATCTCATGGTTCACGGGTTCAAGACCCACATCAGGCTCCATGCTGGCAATGTGGAGCCTGCTTCAGATTCTCTCTGCCCCTCCCCTGCTTATGTGTACTTTCTCTCTCCTCTCTCTCTCTCTCTCTCTCTCCATTCTCATGTGGACAATAAAAATCAAGTGTAACCATTGCATTTACAAATCATTCACAAAGAAATAAGACAAATAATAATATCACTAAATTCTATACCTTTATTCTAGTAACTAAGGAGGGTGAGAGTTAGAATTGGCTTTGACATGAAGCTCTCTTTCTTCAAGAAATTGGAGGGAGACACTGTATTCTGGCAACACCAGAATTCTAATCACGTGAAAGTTGTGTTCAGTCCACTTCCGGCAACATGGCTGACTGACTGGCATAGTGAGCACAGGGGCAAGGGTGAGGAGGGTCCTCCAGAAACAAACTAATAGAACTGTAGAACATATACCACTTTTTGTTAACACTGTGTTTGGGCAATGGGAATCCCTAGGTTCTAGAAATGAAGAGAAGTCTCAGAAAGGCGTGCAGAAGTTGTTGCCCTGGGGATCCATAGGGATTTCAGGGTTGGTCTGAAAGCTTGGATCTTCATGCCAAGGGAAGGCCAGGAGAAGAGAAAAAGAGGGAGCTGGGTCGGTGCCACCTGCTTGACGTCCAGATGTGTCGGAGGGCTGGCCAGCCTGAAGAGCAGTCAGGAAAATTCTATGCACTTGTCTGAAGAAGCAGCAAGGGAGCTCTCGGTCTCCAGGGACCTTGTATAAAGAAGATTGCTTACAAGAAAGCAGAGTGTCAGGCTCTACCATGTGTGGATTTAAGTTCACACCTCCTCCAGGGATCCAGAACCACAAATTGAGAATTAAACCTGAAGAGTGGAGACTTGAATTTGGAGATCCTAGGGAGAGCCAAATATAAAACTGCTCCCTAATAAAACTTGCACAGTCCAGGGTATATTGATCCCCTGTAGAAAGAAGAGCCCTTGCTGACCAAAAATCAAAGTTCAGACTCACATAGTCAAACCCCCACATGCAAACACTATCAAACCTACATGAGGAACCATCCTGAAAGTGAAGTAGCACTCAAGAGTGAGAGGAAATTGGGTGCCTGGGTGGCTCAGTTGGTTGAGCATCTGACTTCATTTCAGGTCATGACCTCATGACTTACAGTTCAAACCCCACATTAGGCTCTGGGCTGACAGCCTGCTTCGGATTCTGTGTCTCCTTCTCTCTCTCTGCCCCTCCCCCACTTGCACTCTGTCTCTCTCAAAAACAAATAAGAAAACATTTTTTAATTAAAAAAAAGAATGAGAGGAAATAAAAAAAATCTGGAAAACACCATTAAAAAGATACACTTAGGGGCGCCTGGGTGGCTCAGTCAGTTAAAGCGTCTGACTTCAGTTCAGGTCATGATCTCACAATTGTGGGTTCAAGCCCCACGTTGGGCTCTGTGCTGACAGCTAGCTCAGAGCCTGGAGCCTGCTTCAGATTCTGTATCACCCTCTCTCTCTGACCCTCCCTTGCTCATGCTGTCTCTCTCTGTCTCTCAAAAATAAATAAAAAACATTAAAAAAATAATAAAAAATAAATAAATAAATAAATACACTTAAACTTATATAAACTAAGAAAGTAATATAAGTGATAACAAAAGGTATGAAAACCTTTTTAATTTTTTTATGTTTTCTTTTATTTATTTTTGAGAGACAGAGAGAGTCAACGCTAGCAGGGAAGGGTCAGAGAGAGAGGGATGTACAGAATCTGAAGCAGGCTCCAGGCTCTGAGCTGTCAGCACAGAGCCCGACGCGGGACTCGAACCCACAAACTGTGAGATCATGACCTGAGCCGACCGAAGTCAGACACTTAACTGACTGAGCCACCCAGGTGCCCCATGACAGCCTTTTTAAAAATCAGGAATATTTGAGAAAAACCAAACGTAAAATGTAGAAATTTAAAAAGCTCTAGATTCAGCATGGAGACACATCTACGACTCTTCTGACAAGAAAAATGCTGGACAAACTGCAAATTAATGACTTTCCTTGAATCATGGGGAGAGTCAAGGTCTCAGGTGCGAACAATTAGCTGGAATCCTCACAAAGAGACAGGTGCTTGCAGGAGGAAACAGGAGCCAAGCTTTTCCTACTGGGGGCAGATGTCATCAGATGCCATATAAGCCAATAAGAAGATTCAGCTACAAATTTTTCATGAATTCCTAAAGGCCAGGTGTGGAGGCAAAATGGGTTTGAAACTTGGGGGACTGTAGACAACATGGGGGCAGGAAGTTGGTAGCAAGCCTACCACGTTGCCGGAAGTCCAACTCCACAAGAAATGTTAAAAGTTGCTAAGTCAAAAAGAATATGATATAGGTCAGAAACTTGGATCTATACAAAGAAGGAATAGTATTAGATATAGAAAATGTGGGTTACAATCATTTTTTTCTTATTTTAATGACTCTAAAACGTAATCGAATGATTAAGTAATAGTAATAATGTAGTCTGTATTGATAGCTTACAGGAAAGTAAAATATATGCCAATAGCAAAAAGGATGGTAAGGAGAAATTATGAATATATTGTTATAAGTTTATTACACAACATGGAGATGATACAGCATTGAGGACTGACTCAGATTATTTTAAAATGTACATTTTAAACCCAAAGGCAACAACTAAATAAAATTTTGAGGTATGAGTAACTTCAATTTTAAAAAAAGATAAAATGTAACAACAAAAATGCTTAAATAAACCCAGAAAAGGCATTCAATAGGGAAAAAACAAAGAACAAGTCGAATTAGCTATAAACAGCAAGATGGAAAATGGTAATTTTAATCCAATATTACTAACAGTCACTTTAAATGTGGCTGATCTAAACAAACCAGTTTAGAGAAACATTGTCACACTGGATAAAGCTGTCTCCAGGAACCCTGCTTTAAACATTAAGATGTAGATAAGTTAGAAGTAAAACTTTAGGAAAATGTACATCATGCAAACACTTCACCAAAGGACAGCTGGAGTAGCTCTACTGACTTCAAACAAAGTAGACTTTAGAACAGAGAATATTTTCAGTAACAAGTAGAAAACTTACTGATGATAAAGGCATGAATTTTGCAAGAAAATTTTCCATGACAACAAATGAGTATGTGCCAAACAACAGAGTTTCAAAATAAAAGAGGCAAAATGTGATGGGTCTGAAAAAGGAAATGGATGGTCCCATGATTGAGATTGGAGAAATCAAGACTTCTCTCAGTAACTGATTAGACAAATGGACAGAAAATCACTACTAATATAGCGACAATCTGTCAGTCAACCTGACCTAACTGACACGTAGGAAACTCTCAACCCAAAAACAGCAGAACACACATTCTTCACCATAGCACATGAAATATTCACCAACATGGACCATCTTCTGGGCCATTAAATTAAAACCCTGACAAATTAAAGGGCATAGAAATCATAGAAAGTGTGTTCTCAGAGTATAAGAGATTTAAATTAAAAATTGATAATGGAAACAATTTGGGAGTGGACCCCAAATATTTGAAAATTAAATAACACATGGGTCTAAGAAGAGGTCTCAACCAAAACTGACAAGTATTTTGAACTGAATGAAAATTAAAATGCAACCTGTTAAAATTTGTGAGACACAGCTAAGACAGTCCTCAAAGGAAAGTTATAGCATTAAATGCTTATATTAGGAAAAAAAATAAAAGTTCTAACTTAAGAAATTAGAAAAAGAAATGTATAATAACTTAAAGCAAGAAGAAGAAATGAAATAATAATAAGAACAGAAATCAATGAAATTTGGGGTGCCTGGGTGGCTCAGTCGATTAAGCATCCGACTTCAGCTTAGGTCATAATCTCACACTGCATGAGTTTAAGCCCCACGTAGGGTTCTGTGCTGACAGCTCAGAGCCTGGAGTGTGCTTCGGATTCTGTGTCTCCCTCTCCCTGCATCTCTCTCTCTCTCTCTCTCTCTCAAAAATAAATAAACATTTAAAAATTTTTTAATTTAAAAATTAAAAAAGAAATTTATGAAATTAGAAACAGAAAAACAATAGAGAAGACCAATTAACCCAAAATCTGATTTTTTTGTAAAAGTCAAAAAAATTGATAAACTCCTAGTGAGTCTAACCAAGCGGGGGAAAAAAGGACATAAATAACAATACCAGGTGTGAAAGAAACCTCTTGACCTCACTGACATTAAAAGGATAATAGGAGAAAAAAGGGAAGAACTGTATACCCATAAATTTGGCAACCTAGATGAAATAAGCCAATTCCCTGAAAAACATAAACTACTTAAATTCACTGAAGAAGAAATAGAGAACCTAAGCAGTATTACATTTATGAAAAGAACTGAATTTGTAATTGAAAGGTTTCTGTACAGAAAACTCCAGGCATAGATGATGTCATTGGTGAATCCTACCAATGTTTAAGGAGAAAAAAAATACAGATCTACACAGTCTCTTCCAGGAATAAAAGAGTAGGAAACACTTTCCAAGTCATTTTAGGAGGCCAGAATTCACCCAATATGAAACCCAGACAAGGACATTGCAAGGAAAGAACATCACAAAACAATATTCTTGTGAACGTGGGTGTAAATTTCTTCAACAAAACTTTACCAATCGGAATCCAGCAGTATATAGAAAAGATTACACATCCTGATCAGGCGGGAATCATTCCAGGAGTGCAAGACTGCTTCAACATTCATAGATCAGTTAATGTAAATCATGATATTACCAAAGATGAAAACCCTATGAATATCCCAATTCCAAAATTAGCATTTGATAAAATTCAGCATCTATTCATACTAAAAACTCTTAACAAACTAGGAATGGAAAGTAATCTCCTTAATTGTGTGAAGGGCATCTACATATCTACCCAAAACATACAACCAACGTCAACGGTAGAAGACTGAACACTTTCTCCCTAAGATGAGAACAAAAGCAAAATACCTTCTCTTACCACTTCTGTTCAATGTTGTACTGGAAATTCTAGCCCTAGCAATAAGCAAGAAAAAAAAAATAAGAAGGATACAAATACAAAAGGAAAAAACACAACTGTGTCTATTCTCAGATGACATAGTTGTCTATTCAGAAATCCAGACGCTACAAAACATCTCTTAGAACTACAAAGTGAGTTTAACAAGGCTGTTTGATACATCGTCACTATAAAAAAGTCAATTGTCTTCATATAGCAATATACGACATATAGCAATGAACAAATGAAATTTGAAATTTAAAAAAAAACCCATTTACAATAGCAATAAAAATGAAATACTTAGGTATAAATCTAACAAAATACATGTCAGAGTTTGGATGCTGAAAACTATACAGCACTAATAAAACAAATTAAGATGTAAATAAATAAAGAAATATACCATGTTCATGAATTGGAAGAATCAATATTTTAAGGGATCCATCTCTTCAATTGATAGATTTAGTACAATCCATATCAAACTTCTAGCAAGGTTTCGGGATATGTAGGTGACTTAATTCTAAAATTTATATGGAAGGCAAAGGAACAAGAAAAGTCAAAATATTTTAAGGGGAAAAAAAGCAGAAGTTGAAGGACTCACTATACCTGATTTCAGTTTGCACTATAAAGCTACGTTATCTAAACAGTATAATTTTGGTGAAAGGATGTATACATATAACAATGAAACAGAATAAAGAGCCCAGAAATACACCCACACAAATATAGCCAGTTGATTTTGGCAAAGATACAAAAACAATTCAATAGAGAAAGTTTTATCTTTTCAACAAATGTTGAGGGAACAATTGAATATCCATGCGCAAAAAAGAAACTGGACACATACCTCAGACTTTATATACAAACTGACTCAAAATAAATCATGGAGCTAATGTGAAATCTAAAACTTTAAACCTTCTAGAAAAAAACAGAAGAGAAAAATCTGTGTGACCTTGGATATGGTGATACATTTTTAGCTATGACACTAATATGAGCCATGAAAGAAAAATTGATAAATTAGACCTCTAAAAATTTAAAAATGTTTGCACTGTAGCAGACACTGTTAGGAAAATGAAAAGTCAAGCCACAGACTTGGAGGAAAAAAGTGTCTAATAAAGGACTTGCATCCTTATAGAATATACAAAGAACTCTTATAGCTCAACAATAAGGGACAAACAACCCCTTTTTAAAAATGAACACGATATATGAAAAGATATTTCTCCAAAGAAAATATATAGCTGGCAAATGTTCAACATTAATGGTCACTATGGAAGGTAAATTAAAATCATAAAGAGGTATCATCACATATCTAGAATGGCTAAAACTTTTCAAAGAACAATGCCAAGACTTGTGAGGATACAGAGCAACAGGAATCCACATTCATCACCAGTGGGAATGCAAGTAATACAGCCATTTTGGAAAACAGCTTAACAATTTCTTACAGTTAAGCATATACTTACCATAGGGCAGGAAATCTCACTCTTTAGTACTTATCCAAATGAACTGAAGACTTATGTTCACCTAAAAAACTCCATGTAAATATTTGTAACAGCTTTATTTACATCCCCAACCTGGCAATAACGCACATTTGCTTCAGCCCGTGTCTGGATAAACAAATTATGGTACATCCCACAATAGACTGCCACAACTCAGCAATAAAAAGGAACAACTCTTGATTCACACAACAACATGAAATGTAGATGCATTTTCCTAAATAAAAGAAGCCAGACCCAAAAAACTTCATATTGTAAGATTCCATTTATATGACATTCTGAAAAGCAACATTGTACAGAAAGTCGATTAAGACTTGAGAATGGAAGGAGTGTTTAACTTTTAAAAAGACTGTGCAAGAGCATATCCATCTAGGATAATTGAACCCGGCTGTCCCAGAAAATGGAGGATCAAAATGACAAAATACTAGTAAAGTATAAAGTGTTCCTTCCCATTAATGGGCTTGACCTAGTCAAAATACATATAAAACACTGCACTCAACGAATAGAAAGAAAACATTTCTGTTTCAAGCATACATGAGATAATAAGAAAAACACACAGTGTGTCAAAAGGATATCTAATAAACATTTTTAAAATTAGATATTGATCACAGTATCTGATCAAAATTCAGTAATATTAAAAATCAATAACAAAACAATGGCCAATACCCCCAACACACACACACACACACACATTTTAGAAACTACAAAGCACACTTCTATTTCAGTTTCACCTATTTGGGGTCCTTTGGGCCTCATGGATTGGGATGTTCATGTCTTTCCCTAGGTTCAGGAAGTTTTAGTCATTATTGCATTAAATATATGTTCTGTCCCTTTCTCTTCCTCTTCTCCTTCTGGAATTCCCATGTGAATATTGTTTCTTTTCATTGGGTTCATAATTCTCAAAAGCTTTCTTTACTCTTTTTCATTGTTTTTTTTCTTTTTGCTACTCTGACTGGGAAATACCTAGTCTTCTGTCCTCCAGGCCACTGATTCATTCTTCTGCATGGCTGAATTTACTCTTGAAACTCTACTGAATTCTTCAGTTTATTGTATTATTCAACTCTAGGGTTTCTGTTTGGGGTTGTTTATTCATTGGTTTGTCTGCTGGCTGCTCTTTTCCTGTCAAACTTCTCATTTTGTTCCTGTGTTGTTTTCCTAATTTTGTTAGGTTGTCTGTGTTTTCTTGTAGTTCAGTTAACTTCCTTAAGAGGATTTATGTTTCCTCTGGTGGTGTCATATTTACCTGGTTTTTTGTGATCCTGATTTCTAATGTTGGTTTCTGCTCATTCGGGTGGTGGGAATCCTCTTCCACACTTGACAGGTTTGCTTCGGCAGAGACAGTTTTTCACCAGTCAGTTTGGGTGCCTACGTGTCTCTGCTGGTAATGTCTTTGGCAAGGTGGGGCCCACTCCACTGGTCTATGTTTAGGGGAGGAAACGGTTCAAGCTCTGAGGTTGGGGGATGGACCACTGGCCGAGAACAGCTGGGGAGGACCCCAGCTTGGTTCCTCATCCGAGCGGAGTTGTAGGACAAGCTCTGTGGTTGCCTGGATTCTCTGGTCAGGTTTGCTAGATGGTTGGGACTGGGTAATATACCCAGTAGTAGACGGGGCTATGAGTTATCTCCCCTGCTCTGGTAAGGCAACAGGCCAGGGCCCAGGGCCTGTACGGCTTGATGTGTGGGAGGCTGAACCAGTGTCTCATCTGCCGATGCAAGAAGCCACGGGCTCTGCTCTCTGCTCAAGCACCACTGCTCGCAGGGGAGTTGAATGGGTTACACAGCTTCTGGGGTGTTCTGGTCAGGTTTCCTAGTGGGACAGGCTGAAGACTGCATTCAGCCACGAGCAGAGCTCTGAATTGGATTCCCTACCGGGCAGAGGGGGAGAAGCAACTCTCAAATGAGTAAAGCTCCGTTTGTTCTCTTAACCCCTGCTGACCCACACCCCAGCTTCCCTGGCTGACCAGGGCCACTGATCTTTTTCTGCAAACTATCAACTCTGTCTACCCTTCTCTTGACTTCTCTTGGCTTGACAGCTACACGGTTTCCAGGGGGGTTTGCCATCCCTTCCGGTCAGATGGGGCTGGGGGACATTCTCTACAGTGGGCAGAACTGTGACCCAGCACCTTCCCTGAGCAAGCAAGCCAGGCTCTAGGGCTGGTAAACCTCCTCACTTGAGGATCAAATCAGGGAGATCTGCACTTCCCTGACCTTTGTTCTGTGATCTGAGTGTACTCGCAACACTGTTCTGCAGACGAACCGAGCAGTTGGTGGGGACTACAACTTGATCGCTGTCCCTCAGAGACCAAGACACACCACACTGGAAGGTAAGAGAAGCGGCCACACAGCACCTGCATTCCCTCTCTCCCAGGACAGCACAGCCTGCAGTTTGTCAAGCGGGGAAAGAGAACCCAAGAGGGCACCACACACCTGCCCCTTCACTGCAGGTCACTTTGTGAGAGTGTCACTCTGATCTCAAACCATAGGGACTGCAGGAGAATCCGCGGGGCCCCACCACTGGGAATATGACTGTGACGGAGAAGGGGGAGGGGCTCGCCACCACCAGCCATGACTTGACGGACCCGGTTCATATCTGCAGTGACCGAGTGGTAGTTGCTGAACTCTGCCCATATTCCGGCTTCTAAGCTGGCCTGTAACTTGAGGTTGGGGTCAGCTGGAGGGAAGACGCGTTTCTGAAGGCTTCCCCAAGCCTAGTCCTTTGGAGAACCACTCCTGGCATTGATGTCATACAGTACGTAGGAAAAAATCAGCCACTGAATGTTCCCTGAGGATTGTTTGGGCTCACCATTATGGTAGGGGGGAGGCACACACATCAAAAGCCAAGATCGTTCATACAATTCACTTCTCTATTCACTATACATTTACTTGGGATATTTTGGGCTCAGAAAATAACAAATGGGTGTAGGTATACGAGCTATTCAAAAATAACAGCCTAATAGGTCCAATGTTTAGAAGTTTGACAGTGGCGGACACTGAGAAAGGACAAGAGCAGAGTCCAGAAGTGCAAGTGACCAACTGTACCTAACGCGACTGCTCTTCTGCACAAAAGGAGGGTGTGGAGGGCAGGCCACCAGAGCCCCAGTAGAGCCGTTCCTGTAAAGAGGAGGGGACCAAGTCAGTAAGTCGCCGTCTGGGCGGGGTCCCTGTGCACTGAGCCCAGCAGTCATGCCAGGCCCTTCCCATCAAAATTCTGGCTCCAGGCCCTACGAGGTCAATGGGTCTCAGAGCAAATCACTTAAGACCCCGCTTTTTAGTCTCAGTTGCGTGTTGATGAGAGTAGCAATATGCTCTCACTGACTCCTCCAGGTGAAGGATTTATGCAAGAGAACTTTCAAAATAATAAAGCTCCATGTAACTATTGTTTCTATTTCAAACACTTCTGGGGCCAAACAACCATATCAAAGGCTGAAACCCAAGAATTATACACCTTCTTCTTCAGAATAAAGAAATTTTGTATAAAGTTTACAAAATGTAATCTTATTAAACCAGAGTGTTGAAGAGTAGAAAACTGGTTTTTAAAGAAAAGGAGAAAGGGGTACCTGGGTGGCTCAGGTGGTGAAGCGTCCAGCTTCGGCTCAGAACACGATCTCACAGTTCACGGAATTCAAGCCGCACTTCAGGGTCTATGCTGACAGTTCAGAGCCTGGAGCCTGCTTTGGATTCTGTGTCTCCCTTTCTCTGGCCCTCCCCTGCTTGCTCTCTATCTCTCTCTGCCTCTCTCTCAGAAATAAACATTAAAAAAATAATAATTTTATTTCCATAAAATCATATAAAATTCCATCATACTAAAAGCACAATTTGTTTCTCCACTCTCCTAGACTCTTTGGACATTTCCAATGTTTTACTTTTGTAAATAGTTCTACAGTGATCATCTTTGCACGTTTATACCTCACCTAAGAGGGGAATTATGGTGTTATAGGCCATTTTAGTTTTATCAAATTGTTCAGAAAATAGTAGTATCAATCCACACCTGCCCCCTTATGCCCCGCCACTGAGCAAAACAGCATGAGCTTCTTTTGCCTTCTAATTTCAGTACATTTTGCCTGTGTGGCGTGTGAGAAATAGCATATACACTGAGGCTCCAACTGGCATTTATTTGCCTGATAAATGGGGAGGTTGAGCATCTGAGTATAATTTATTCTTTTTTTTACTTTTTTATGTTTATTTTTTATTTTTGAGAGAGAGAGACAGAGTGTGAGGAAGGGCAGAGAAAGAGGAGGCACAGAATCCGAAGCAGCTCCAGGCTCTGAGCTGCCAGCACAGAGCCCAACGTGGGGCCCGAACCCACAGACCGTGAGATCATGACCTGAGCTGAAGTGGGACGCTTAACTGTCTGAGCCACCTAAGTGCCTTTGAGTATTGTTTATTCTAAGACTCACTTATTTTTATCTTCTGCCTATTTTCTGTGGGGTTGTTCGTCTTTCTTGATTTTTAGGACTTTATTGCGTACTTTTCATACTTAAGCTTTGTCAAGGTATTCAACGAAAACATTTTTTCCAGTCTTTTGCTTTTTAACTTTGCTGAGGGTACCTTTTGATGCATGCTAGTTACCTCTTAGGGGATACATTCAAAGGCCCTTTGTGGATGCCTGCAACTGGAATGTACCAAACCTATACATACTATGTTTTTTTCCTGTGTATACCCGCCATAAATTTACAAATTAGGCACAGTAAGAGATTAACAACCACAATAATAAAACAGAACAGTCATAATGACAGACTATAATAGAAGCTACAGAAATGTGAATATCGTGTTATAGTGTGCCTACACTCTTTCTTGGGATCAAGTGAGATGGCAAAATGCCCTGGCCGTGAGACGGAGTGAGGGAGGCGTCAGGACGTAGCCTTAGGCTACGGTTGACCTTCTGACCATTTGTCCGAAGATGAATCGGTGCTTCCGGAGCAAGACTGCCTGCAGCTTCTGAAATCAAGGAAGGCAAAACGGCCGATAATGGGGAGTGTTCTACTAAAATGTTGGTTTTTACTTACATTTATCAATACAGCTTGTGCTCTCTGTGCTTGTTGGTTTTCCCCCCAAATCACTCCTTGCTCTATTTAATAAAATACTGCCCTCTTTCCCAAAACTTCCAAATATGTTTTTTTTTTTAAATCCCGAAGATGTACCTCTAGCTGACTGTGTGTGTATGTGTGTAATTTTGTGCAATTTCTTTTATTTCTTTCCACATCCATTAATGTATTTTATCTATTCATCAACTCATAAGATAGAGTAGATATTATCAGAGTTGACAGGTGAGGAAAATAAAAACCTGGAAATATCTTTGATAGACCCAAGGACGTACAACTTTTCAGAACCAATAAAATCAAAGTAAGCATCTCTATCTAAATGACCCCATAGACATACCCAGTTCATCCACATTTAAATCTGTAATCTTATCTCGACCTCTCTACTGTTCACTCCGCCCCCTCCACCCCCTACCCCCCTACACACACACACACTGCCACCCCCGCCCCCACTGCTCCTCCTCCCACAGAGTCCCTGCTCCTGACTAGAGCAGTGCCTGCTACCACCCCACCC
>PJEM01006342.1:0-10714 GCA_004023845.1 Helogale parvula | reverse complement strand
GCATGACAGCTCGGCCACCAGGAGGCTCGTTACCATGTGGCCTCTCTGGTCTTCCCCAGACCTCCCAATCAGAATCCACATGATCACTGGCTCCCCAGGAATTGCTGTGCATGTTCAGGTTTGAGAGGCCTTGCACCGGACTGCTCTCTCTCGCCCCCCCTGCAGCCCCAATGGGATGACCAGTCCTACCCCACCATCCCTTACCTGTCTCTGAAAGTCCCCTTGCCTTCCCCCCCTAGAGTAACTTTCTCAGTGCAAGGACGTCATTGCTTGTCATCTCAGCTATGGTGGTAACCTTCCAGTCTGACCACCCTCTTCTGTCCTAGCAGAGATTTTTACCCTTGGTGAGAATTACAAAGCGCTTTAAGCTGGCAAGAAAGAGCTGGACTGGCCCAGGGCAGAACATACTCCTGCACCTGCATGCCCACACTCACACCCCTACCCACTGCCTACAACTGCAAAGGATTCACAGAACCCCTGAAGCCCTCCCCAGATACTTCTAGGTAAGAAGCCCCACCTTGGTCTCTGAGCAGAGGGCTTATTCTAAAATGCAGATGTGATCCTTTGAAACCCCTTCCCGAAAGTTCCAGGTCTTCACACGGCCTGCTGCAGCCCACCCAGCCCCCGGCCTTGCCCTGCGTGCCGTACTCTGCACGCCTCAGTCTGCAGGCCTCGCCTCCCCAGCCCGACAAACCCTTCCTCTCTCAGGTGCCTGTCTCAACCCTCTGCTTCCAGACTCGGTTCAAGAATGATTCTCTCTGAGAAACCTTTGCAGACCACCCACCCCCATCCTCACCTTCCACCCCCAGTCAGAGTCTCCTTTTTGTGGCCCTTAGTTCCAGGACCTTCTATCTGCCATAGCACTTCCAAAAGTATATGGTGGTGTGGGTTTTCCTTTTTTCCTTGATCCTCACATCACATCTGAGCCCCCACAGGTATCTTTCCTGTCTGCGGCCCCCAGGTCTGGCATGAACGGGAGCTCAGTAAGGGTATCCAGTTGAAAGGAAATGTTCTTTCTACTCTATCATATATTGCTTCCAATTCATGCTTCAGTGCCTTGGTATTTTTCCCTTATAATTAAAGTGTAATTCCTTATTTCTTTTTTTAAAAAAATGTTTCTTTATTTTAGAGAAAGCACAAGTAGGGGAAGAGTAGAGAGAGTGGAACAGAGAATCTGAATCGGGCTCTGCACTGACAGCAGTGATCCCGAGACCATGGCCTGAACCGAAGTCAGATACTCAACTGACTGAGCCACCAGGTGCCCTGTAATGCCTTCTTTCTTTTTTTTTTTTTAATGCTTATTTTTTAGAGAGACAGAGACAGAGCGTGAGCAGGTAGGGGCAGAGAGAGAGGGAGACACAGAATCCAAAACAGGATCCAGGCTCTGAGCTCTCAGCACAGAGCCCAATGTGGGGCTCAAAGGCATGAACTGTGAAATCGTGACCTAAGGCAAAGTCAGATGCTTAACCAACTGAGCCACCCAGGTGCCCCTGTAATGGCTGATTTCTTAACCAAGGTGGTGAGTGTCTGGGTGTTCGTGATACGGTTCTTTAAACATTTTTGTATTTCGGAGGACACCTGGGCAGCTCAGTCAATTAAGTGACAGACTCTCGATTTCAGCTCTGGTCATGATCTCATAGTTCATGAGATCAAGCCCTGAGTCAGGCTCTGAGCTAACAGTGAGGGCCTGGTTGGGATTCTCTCTCTCCCTCTCCATCTCTCCCTGCCCCTCCCCTGCTCATACACAGGTTCTCTGTCTCTCTCAAAATAAATAAACTCTAAAAATTTTTTTTAATTTTGCATTTCTGAAACATTTCCTACTTACAAGGGAAAATGATTAAAGGCACAATCATAAAGAGGGAATGCCTCGATGTCCCCCTGGGTTCTGTGGAAATGCTCCCCTAGATCTGTGTTCCTGTAATATTGCTTTCTGGGACGCAGTCCTGACTTCCCCAAGAGCCCTGGTGTAGGACAGCCAAGCGAGTCTCTGCTGATTCCGGGAGGTTTAGAAACATTTTCCCCTGTCTGAGTGCCCACGTGGAAACACTCACCGAGGAAAGCAGAAACAGAACTAGAAAGAGGATAAGAGAGAAAGACTGGCGCCAAAAATCTTACACAGAAAGCATTTTTTAAAATTTGTTAATATTTCATGTTTATTTATTTTTGAGAGAGTCGGTGAGACAGAGAGACAGAACACCAGTGGGGGAGGGGCAGAGAGAGAGAGGGAAACACAGAATCCAAAGCAGGCTCCAGGTTCTGAGCTGTCAGCACAGAGCCCACCAGGCTCAAACTCACAAACCGTGAGATCATGACCTGAGCCACGCAGGCACCCCTACACAGAAAACATTTTAATACCCTTGTGCAGCTTATGAACCAGAGTATTCTGTTTTTTTAAAGCGAGAGGAACCTCACGAACACTAGATTACCAATTTCCCTGTCAAACCAGAATGTACACACTCCCCATTCTCATCTAGAGAAATATCAGAAATCATGTTAAGTAAGAAGAGATCACGCTCTAGCTGCTCTGGAAAACAGTGTGGAGGTTCCTCAGAAAACTAACACTAGAACTCCCCTGTGACCCAGCAATAACAGTGCTAGGGATTTACCTAAGGGATACAGCAGTGCTGATGCATAGGGGCACATGTACCCCAAGTTTACAGTGGCACTTTCAACAATAGCCAAATCATGGAAACAGTCTAAATATCCATCAACTGACTAATGGATCAAGAAGATGCGGTTTATATATACAATGGAGTACTACATGGCAATGAGAAAGAATGAAATCTGGCCATTTGTAGCAACGTGGATGGAACTCGAGGGTGTCATGCTAAGTGAAATAAGTCAAGCAGAGAAGGACAGATACCATAGGTTTTCACTTATAAGTGGAACAGGAGAATCTTAACAGAGGATCATGGGGGAGAAAAAGGGGAAAAAATAGTTATAGAGGGAGGGAGGCAAACCACAAGAGACAAATACTGAGAACAAACTGAGGGCTGATGGGGGAGGGGGAGAGAGAAAGGGGGGTGATGGGCACGGAGGAGGGCACTTGTGGGGATGAGCACTGGGCGTTATGTGGAAACCAACCTGACAATGAACTATATTTAAAAAAAAAAAAAGAATAGAGCACACCCATTAAAGAAAGGGCTTTTACAAACAAATTTAACTTTAAATTCTTCCAAGGCTATGTCGCTTTCTATCACCTACCATTTTGCCAGTACAATAACCTATTTCTCTCTGCCCTCTAAGACAAACAAACAAAAATGTCATTTGCTTCTAAAATATCACCTCTTTGGCACTTTGATTTACTGCCCTGTGGCTGCCAGGCCTCTAGTCTCGGGCCAAGTTATCTGGCTCCCCGGGTTCCCTTGGCAAGGGGGAGGTCCGGGAACCCGGGCTCAGGAAGCCTGCTGGGGCCCGGGCCAAGTTATCTGGCTCCCCGGGCTCTCTTGGCAAGGGGGAGGTCCGGGAACCCGGGCTCAGGAAGCCTGCTGGGGCCCGCGTCACGTGTCCCCTGTGAGTCAGCTGCCATCTGTTCAGGCTGCCCCCCTCGGATGAGACCAAGGCTCCGTCTGCAGCGCCCACGAAAGGGGAGCGAGGCAGGGCCTGCTCGGGGACCAGCTTCCAGGAAGCAGCCGCTGTGGATCTGACGTGTTGACAAGGGCCCATCCCGGGAACAACAACTACCAAAACAAGACGACCCTCTTCTCTTCCAAGGACCCGAATTCTTCTGTCTTGGAATAAGTTCCTCGCTGCCTGAGTGAGTGTGAGCTGACGCCATGACAGACAGCGAGCATCACCGCGGACAGCAAGGCAACAGACTCGTCCAGAAGGCTTTGGACCTTAGAGAAAGGGCACACTGTGCGAGCGTGGGGGGCGGTGTCCTTTGGTGTGAAATCGGTTCTGCCCTCGCCGCCTCTGCTTCCAGCGAGTTACAGAGTCCCCTGAGCGTTAGTTTCCTCCCCTGTAAGACACAACGGAGATGAACCGAAAACCTCCCCCTGCAGCCTCCCACTCTTCCCCTCACCTCCTTTGGGGCGACGTTCTGCCTGAATTATCAAAGGATGGTTTTTAAACGTCCAATGCTCTGTGTGCCGTGAAAAGAATTTTTAAGAGTAAAAGTTTTTCTTGGCATCGAGACAAGTTTTCCAAGAGGAAACTGCTCCAGATTGATATTTTCTCAGAGTCACTCTGGAAGAACCCATCCTGTGGGAATTAGGAAGAAATATGTGTCTCTGTTTGGAGTGTATACCCTTTGGAAATACATTCCTTAACAGTTTGAAAAAAATAAGAAAAAATATATATTTCTATAAAAAAAGAAAAATATATATATTTCTATGATGTAGCGCTTACTTTTTTAATGCTTATTTATTTATTTTGTGAGAAAGGGAATAAGAGGGAGAGCATGAGCAGGGGAGGGGAAGAGAGGGAGAGAAGAGAGAGAGAATCTCAAGCAGACTGGGATCAGCTTGACATGAGGATCTATCTCACAAACCGCGAGATCATGACCCGAGCAGGAATCAAGAGTCAGATGTTAACTGACTGAGCCACCCAGGTGCCCTTAGCTCTTACTTTTTCAAGATAATACCAAGAAAAAAATCAGATTGGTTTGGGTTTCCTGTCCAATTGCACATTGTGTCAATTAAAATCCCTCTAGTCCAAAATCTCGTGTGCATATGCATGCACACAAAAGCACGCATCCACAGACTTGTGTATGTGGAAGAAACCAACGTGTCATGCGACAACTTTGGAAGGCTCTGTCCTTCAGCGTTGTGGATGCTCTCTCTTCACCTGGTGGATAAGCCAAAGGATCACCACAAAAGAACACATGGTGAACGATTTAATTCTGATCAATAAAACATCAATATGATGCTTTGCAAATACAAAAGCCTTTGCACCCAAGGACCTATTCGAGTCTCAGGTTCTGAGGTCAATGATTCTCTTCCATTAAACAACTTCCTGTTTTGCTCTATGGTATCGTTTATCAGACTGGACTCTTTGACCCCACTATTTTTGTTCTGCTTTTTTTTCTACCAACAGAATCATTGCACCTGAACAAGAAACGGATTTTTTTTTAATCCAGTTTTCTCACAGAATCAGTGACATAAGAGGATTAATTGTTTGTTTTCAGTCCTGACTTTTGCTCCTCCTAGATCTATTTTTTGAAGCAAATTTTATTTTGGGATGTCCTGACTGGGATGATACTAAATTGGAAAGCCTGGTGCAAATTTTATTGACCTGCATTTCCTGCTATAAAGGATGTTCCTAACTAATCTGTCATCTACGGGGCAGACAAAGGCCAGAGGCTAGGAAAGCCAAGCCAGATGGCGTGTTCAAGAGAACCCAAGGCCAGAATCTTTATGTTTTGTTGGTTTGTTTTTAAATAAACGGTCAACTAGAAGGAGGAAAAAACATTTGGGCATCCGTCTTCTTAGTCTAAGCTCTAGCCAGACTAAATGCTAATTGTAATGCCTGTGGCAAACACAATGTCTAAGATTAGGTACTTACTGAATGTTGCTTGTATATGATAGAATGAATGGATAGATAGATGGGCGGATGTATGTGTGGTTAGGGAGATGAGTGGAGGAATAAATAAATTAATATTATCAATGGGGTTTTTATTTAAACACTGCAGAAAAATCAAAAAGATAAAAGTTACTACTTAGAAAACGATGTAACTTACAAAGGGAATATTACCTCTTCTACTTTTCAGAGAAAACAATGTTCACAGTATTGTCCGTATTCTTCCCTATTTTGTCATCGTGTGTCACTTATTTACCTAGATGGTTTATCAGTCATCTATCTGTATCACTAGTTTCTATCATCACATTATCTGTAGTGATTCAACATCTCTTTTTTTCCATCTATGTGTCATTGACTTGAGGTCCTATCTGTGGAGAGACCCACCTTGTTCTCTTTCAATGACTGCGTGGAACGCTCCTATACAGACGTAGCTTATACAATTCAGTCAAATGACTCCTATTAAAAACTAAACTGTTTCCAAGGTTTAAGCCATTACCAGGAATACTGCAATGTACTTCCTTGTACGATATGACTGACGGTCTGTATTTTTGAATTTTTAATATCCTTTGCTAAGTTCTCTATTAGTTTGTCATTTTTTCTTTATAGAAATTCTGCATACTGGGGGCGAGGGGGCGGGTGGCTCAGTCAGTTAAGCATCTCACTCTTGATCTCAGCTCAGGTCTTGACCTCAGGGTTGTGAGTTCAAGCCCCAAGTTGGGCTCCACGCCCCAGCTTTAAAAAATTCTGCACCATAGGAATTTTAAGGTTTTGCCACTTATGTGTGTGACAAATATCTTCTCTCAACCTGTCACTTGCCTTTTAGGCTCACTTGTTGGAATCTTCCACTGTTTAATGCTTTTAGATGCCTTTTTTAAAGTTTATTTATTTATTTTGAGAGAAAGATAATGTAAGTGGGGGAGGGGCAGAGAGAGAGGGACGGAGAGAAAGATTCCCAAGCAGGTTCTACACTGTCAGCTGGAGCCCAACATGGAGCTTCAGGCGGGCCTCGAACCCATGGACAGCGAGATCATGACTAAGCTGAGGTCGGATGCTCAATCGACTGAGCCACCCAGGTGCCCCACTCTTTAATGCTTTTAAATGTTTTTGTAGTCAAATCTATTTTTCCTTTTACGGATTTTTTTCTGGATAATCATAAGAAATTCTCCCAACCCTGAGTCTATAAAAATTTTTATCTATATTTGATTGTGATACTTTTTTGATAGAGATATTTAATGCTGATATTAATCCTGTCTTAGAGTTCAGTTATAAGTAGATCATTAGAGGGGCACCTGGGTGGCTCAGTCAGTTAAGCATCCAACTTCGGCTCAGGTCATGATCTCACAGTTCGTGAGTTCAAGCCGCCTGTCAGGCTCTGTGTTGACAGCAATCCCTGCTTGGGATTCTGTGTTTGCCTCTCTCTCTGCCCCTTCCCCACTAGCACTCTTATTTCTCAAAAATAAACAAGAAATTTAAAAAAATAAAAAAATAAGTAGACCACTAGTTCCAGCCAATAGGGTGTGGACGGAAGTGACGTACACAGCCTGCATTATTTCTACCCCTGACCATAAATACCCCTGTCTGACCTTCTGTCTCTCTTCTCACCTCAAAACCAAATATTCCACAGTGCACAGGAATGATTGGAAACAGCTTCAGCACCCAAATTATCATCTGAAAGGAACTTCCCTGAAAAGTCCACATATCAGTCACTTCAGACTTTGCTTTATTAAGACACTTTCCTATGTTAAGTCACTGTGATCCTATTACATGTAGTTAATTTGACATAACAATACAATATAGTTTTTTCCTACATTTAGATGTTCTGTTTCTCTATAATTTTTGTAACAATGTGCAAGTGGGAGAAATTGTCTTTTCTTTAAAATAATTCCATTATCATGATACTAAACCCACATTTACAAATGTCTTTTTCTGCATTCCCTGTAATGTACCACTGATCTCTTTATCTATTTTTGTATCATTACCCAACTATTTTGATTTCAATAATTATATATTTTAATATCTTAGGGAGCAACTCCCCTGTCATGATTCTTCTTTCTCAAATTCTTATATTTTAAAAAATTTTTCCATTCCTTAAATTATATGTTAATATATGCTAAAATATATATTATATATTTCTTATATTATATTTCTTAAATTCTTTTTATTCTTCCAAATAAATATTGGAATCAACTTATTTCCCAAAAAAGTTTCTTGAGATACTAATCAAATTTGCATTATAGTTGTGCATCACTTTGAGAAGAAACAGCACCTGTATGCTGTCGAGTCTTTCCATGAGGAGTTATGATATCTACTTATTTTAGTCCTATTGTGCATCTTTTAATAAAAATGTGTGATTCTCTTCATAAGTAATTCTTAGATGTTTCACAGACTAATTATGACTTTATCTTAAATATGATTTTTTATACTTCAGCTTCTAACTGTCCAAAGCTAATAAAAATAAAAGTAATATTTATTTTTGTATTTTGTCTAACACATAGCCATCTTATTAATTTTCTTATTGATTTAACAATTTCTGTCGAATTTATTAGAGTTTTAGGAGTACTATCTGCAACTAGTAACTGTTTCTTTCTTTTCAAGGTAATTTTCTTTGATTCATATTTTACATAAAGCTTTGTTTAAAAAAGGAATTAGACCCTGCTTCTAAATGTAATTATTTGCTTTCTCTGGTCATCTATTGATCTAATCATGATGTTTTCCCTTAAATTTTTAAATATGATATATAAGGTTAATATATTTTCTAATGATGAACCACCTACCAAGTTTATGGAGTTGCATAGACGCTACCTGTGAGCAGCTAGAAACCACCTATTTCTCAGGAATTGAGGAATAGTTTAATAAACCAATGGGATAGCAGCATGATGAAATATATGACCACTAAAAAAGATATTCATAAAAATAAGGGACATACCTAATTCTCAGTCAAAATACTTAAATATTTCATTAGACTTAGTGCTCTGTGTCACCTAAGAGCTCCACAATAAGAAGGAAAATTTTCTTCTCTCAAATATAATAGCTCGATCATACTGAGCAGTGCAACTTCTGACAGGCACGGCACTACTTCGCGTATGAATTGGAAGTACGATTCTGCTCCCTGGTTAGAAAGAAGGTCGTTGTCAATTGTTACCCATCTTATACAGTAAAGCGTGCAAAGTCCATAAAATATCACATGATAGATTCACTATATAGTTCCTTGAATTGTTTATCAGTGTTTCCTACGTAATTCTTTTTCTTCCCCACCTAAACCTTCAGCTATGTATTAACATCTTATTATTCCTTTCATTATCATAGTTATGAGCTCATAGTAGCCACGCAATAAGCACGTATGAACTTATTGGAAGTCATTCTTTGAAAGAAAAAAAAAAAGAACTGTCAACTATTTATTCCTATATTCGTTTTCTATGCCGAAAGCTATCAAATTCCTACAGTGTGGTCATTCAGGGCTCATGTGCCCGGATCTAGTTAGCAAGGGGCTTCACCACTTGTAGGAGTTTGGGTAGGTAATAATAAAGGGAAAACAAAGCTACTGACCTTTCTCTTGAACTTGTGCGTTATGTCACGTGCATGGTGTGTGAGGCTTTTTGTCATGAGATCTCCCGTAATCCTCATTCCAGCCTTAAAAATGGCTACCACCGTCCCTCGAAGAGTGGTGCTTCCCAGCGTCGGGCATGAAACTAAGAATTTTCACACATAATTTTAAGAATGTCACCTTCAGAAGATTTTTTCCTTTAATGTTTGTTTATTCATTCATTCATTATCTATTTATTTATTTATTTATTTATTTATTTATTTTGAGAGAGAGAGAGAGAGAGCGTGCGAACATGTGCACTCACCAGCAGGGGAGAGACAAAGAGAGATGGAGAGAAAGAATCCCAAGCAGGCTCCACAGTCAGCATGGATTCTGACACAGGGCTTAATCTCATGACCATGAAATCATGACTTGACCCAAAATCAAGAGTCAGACGCTCAACGGACTGAGCCCTCCAGGCACTACCAGAAGATTCTTCTTTGATGTGACTTCAAAGTCCCCACTCGTTCCATTTTCCGAAATGCCCCTGAGGACCCCTAGAGAGTGATGCTATAACCATCCATGTGCAGTATTTGTGTGGACACATCTTTTCAACTCCATTGGGTAAATAACAAGGAACTCCATTGCTGTAGCATATGGTAAGAGTGTGTTTAGTTTTGTGAGGCAGCCACACTGTCTCCTAAAGTGCCTGTCCCATTTTGCCTTCTCATCAGCAATGAGAGAGAGTTTCTGTTGCCTCATTTCCTGGTTGGCATTTGACGTTGTCAGTATTTCAGATCTAGGGCATTTCAGTAGGTGTATAGTGGTACCTCACTGTTTGAATTTGCATTTCCCTGATGATGTGACATGGACGATCTTTATCTATGCTTATTTCCCATCTGGCACATCTGCCTCGGTGAGTTATCTGTTAAGATCTTCGGCCCATCTTTGAATCAGGTTTCTTTTTTTTACTGTTGAGTTTCACATGTTCTTTGTATATTTAGGGTAATGAAGACAGTATTTGCAGAAGACACATCCTTTATCAGATGTGTCTTCAAATTCTTTCTTCCAGTCTGAGGCTTGATTTCTAATTCTCTTGAAATTATTTTTTGAAGAGCATATTTTTTCATTTTAATAAGGACAATTTCATCAATTGTTTTTCATGGATCATGATTTTGTTGTTGTACCTGAAGAGTTATCACTTTACCCAAAGTCATCTACGTTTTCCCTGTGTCACCGTCTAGGAGTTTTATAGCATTGCATTTTACATTTAGGTTTGTGACCCACTTGGAGTTAGTTATTATGAAGGGTGTAAGATGTTTGTCTGGATTCTTTTTTTGCACGCGGATGTCCAATTGTTTCAGCACCATTTGTTGAAACGATTATCTTTGTTCCATAGTATTGCTCATCGAAGACCAGTTGACTATATTTATGGGATCTATTTCTGGGCTCTCCATTCTGATCTACTAATCTGCGGGGGACCAGCCCACACACCACAGTTGAACGGTCCCGAGTAGGGGGTTGGTGTCGGCGAAAATATCTCTAGAAAAGAAGACGGACAAGACAGACGAGACAGACGAGACAGACAACGTGGATGGCGGTTGGCAGAACACAAAAAAGGGCTTTATTAAGATAGCCAGGGTCTTATATACCATAGGTGATTACATCATT
>PJEM01006341.1:42008-113228 GCA_004023845.1 Helogale parvula | reverse complement strand
ACTAGAACTGATAACTGAATTCAGTAAGGTCTCAGGATACAAAATCAATATACAGAAATCCATTGCATTTCTATACACCAATAATGAAAGGGAAATTAAGAAAACAATCTTATTTGAAATTGCACAAAAAAATAATAAAATACCTAGGAATAAACTTAACCAAGGAGGTGAAAGACGTGTACTCTGAAAACTATAAAACGTTGATGAAAAAAACATGAAGAAACACAAACAAATGGAAAGAGAGTCCATGCTCAGTGATACAAAGAAAAAATATTGTTAAAATGTCTATGCTACCCAAAGAAATCTACAGTTTTAATGCAATCCCTATCAAAATACCATTTTTCACAGAACTAGAACAGAAAGTCCCCATATTTGTATGGAACCACCAAAGACCTTGAATAGCCAAAGCAATCTTGAAAAAGAACAAAACTGGAGGTATCATAATCCCAGGTTTCAAGATAAACTACAAAGTTGTGGTAATCAAAACAGCACAGGACTGGGACAAACATGGACACAGAGATCAATGGAACAGAACAGAGAGCCCAGAAGTAAACCCATGATTATGTATATGGTCAATCAATCTTTGACACAGGAGCTTGCAAGAATATGCAATGGGGAAATGTCTCTTCAACAAATGTGTTAGATACACTGCACAGCTACAAGTAAAAGAATGAAACTGGATCACTTATGCCATACTCAAGATGGGTCAAAGACCTAAGTGTAAGACCTGAAACCATAAAAATCCTCGAAGAGAGCACAGGCAATAGTTTCCCTGACATTGGCCGCAGCAACATCTTTCTAGCTGTGTCTCCTGAGGCAAAGGAAACAAAACAAAAACAAACTACTGGGACCATGTCAAAATAAAAAGCTTCCGTACGGAACAGGAAACAGCTAACAAAACTAAAAGATAGCCCACTAAGTGGGAGAAGAAATTTGCAAGCAACATATCCGATAAAAGGTTAGTATCCAAAATATATAAAGAATGTATACAACCCAACACCAAAAACACAAATAATGCGATTAAAAATGGGCAGAAGACATGAACAGACATTTCTCCAAAGAAGACATTCACACAGCCAATGGACATATGAAAAGATGCTCAACAACCTCATCATCAGGGAAATGCAAATCAAAAGTACGATAACACTTGTCAGAATGGCTAACATCAAAATGCCAGAGACAATAAGTGTTGGTGAGGATGTGGAGAAAAAGGAACCCTCGTATACTGTTTTTGAGAATGCAAATTGATACGGTCTCTGTGGAAAAGAGGAGAGTTCCCTCTCAAAAAATTTAAAATAGAGTTATCGTATGATCCAGGAATGCTGCTATTGGGTATTTTTATCCAAAAAATATAAAACACTTATTTTAAAGATTTATGTACCCCCTTGTTTATTACAGCATTATTGACAATAGCCAACTTATGTAACAGCCCAAGTGTCTATCGATAGATGAATGAATAAAGAAGTGGTATATGGGTGTGCATGTGTGTGTATTAATCAGACATAGAAAAGAGTAAATCTCACCATTTGCAACAACATAGATAGATCTAGAGAGAATAATGCTAACTGAAGTAAGTCAGTCAGAGTAAGACAAATACCATATGATTTCATCCATATGTGGAATTTGCTAAACAAACCAAAGAAATAAATGAAAAAGACAAACCAAAATATAGACTCTTAACTACAGAGAAAAAACTGATGCTTACCACAAGGGTAGTTGCTAAGGTGATGACTGAAATACATAAAGGGTATTAAGAGTATACTTACCATGATGAGCACTGAGTAATGCACAGAATTGTTGAATCAGCATACTATACACCTGAAATTAATATAACATTGTATGTTAACTATACTGTAACTGAGTAGAAAAAGAAAAACAGATAAATCTAGTAGCCCTTTAACCTACACTCCATTTTGTTTTTGCAAAGAACTTGAAAGTGTTTTACAAGATTCCATTGACCCATTATAATGTTTTTATTTTCAATAAAGGAAAGATGTACAGATATGAAATAACCATGTGTATAAGTGATATTAAGTATGCCCAAAGTCGGGATTTTAATAAGAAGAACACTCCCTGGAATACCAGTCTTAGTTTGAGAATTTTTTATTTTGTGTTTATTTTGTTTTTCCATCATGCTCTCTTTTGGAAATTTTTTCCTTTGAGAAGATTTTCCATCTATTTTCCAGATCTATTATTTGGAGTTCTTATAGGTTAATGCTTTTAAAACTTCATAATTAATAATAGCAAGGACTAATTTATTTATAATTTAGGAGATTATTTAGTTTTTCTTTAATTATTTATGTGACTAATATTGTCACAGACTACTCCCTCCCAAGAACTATATCAGCACATCTTATTTTGTTGACATTCTGGATTTTCACACAACTCTTTGTCTTTACTTTTAAGCCAAGAAGATGGAAGATTAATATAGTCTCTGGTAGTGGTGATAACCAGCATGGGGTGAGAAGGGAGAATGCTCCATGTATATATGTGTATTCTTGCAAATCTTTTCAGCTGTCAGTTATCATCTCCTTTCTCCTTCAGCTTTGCTTTATTGAAACACCCTCTCTACTGTCCTGGCACAGTCACAGATGTTTCACAGACTGAGAAACATTGGGAAACAGTGATATATAGAAACACCAGTATGTAGAAAAACAAAAACACACCCTGAGGAGGAGGACTACTGTCTTGTCTCGACAAGATGGTGGTGGCCCAAATTGGTTCAGTATATCTTAAAAAAAAAAAAATAGAACAATTCTATCAGTGTTCTAGATGAGTGCTCTGTCTCTGCATGGTATTAGCATATTTTTGACACTCCATTTTGGTGCTCCTCAGCTGCAATTAAATGTTAGAAGTTCTAGATCTTTTTATCAAGTTACATAGTATTCCGTAAGTTTACAAAATATTCTGAAATATATTTTCATATGGATTAAACAGAGTAGCATCTCTCCGGTGTCTTTTTTAGTTAACTTTTTGTCTCAATTCAAGAGTGATAGTTTTACATTGTTTTATCTTTAATAGGAAGGATATTTTATTCCAGGAAGACAGCTAAGAGATGAATCACAGTCTTTTATTTTGGAAGATATGACAATCATCCTAAATTCCTAATTCTGTACAAATAAATAGCAGACTTCTCAGAAACATATTTATCTCTTTAGAAATATAAATTACTGGTTAATAGAAAAACAAATGCAATTTTTTAAAACACAGATTGGGTTCAGAACTCAGTATTTTATTTTAACTGAGAGCGTCTTCTCCCTATTTCTTTATTAGTGAGCTCATTGGTTCATTTTAAGAAATACTGAGCTCATTTGGTTGTACAAAGAACGATATTAGATGCCAAAAGTAAAAACCAGACTTTACCTTTCAAAAGTTTATAGTCTTTTGAAGGACTGGAATATAGAAAACTATGACATAAGATAAAATATGGAAGTAGATACTAAAAATATTTTTAAATTTTTTAATGTTTTTTTTTATTTTTGAAGGAGAGACAGACAGACATGAGCAGAGGAGGGACAGAAAGAGAAGGAGACACAGAATTTGAAGCAAGCTCCAGGCTCTGAGCTGGCAGCACAGAGTCCAGCTCGAGGCTCAAACTCATAAGCCATGAGATCATAACCTGAGATGAAGTTGGACACACAACTGACTAAGTCATCAGGCACCCCAATACCAAAAATATTTTAAGTGATACAGAAATGACTAGAGAAAATGGATACATTCACTCAGGTGAATCATGAAAAAGTAACTGAAATGGATCTGGAAATGTTGATGTGATTATGTTCTCTACAGATAAGTTAGAGAAAGCTTTCCAAACAGAGAATTGAAGAAGCAAAAGCTCAAAAGCAGTAAAGGACTGTGTACACTTATTCTACTGTAGGCCAGACATTGGGCTTATTATTGGCCCTTCAATGATGAATATAAAGGAATTTCTGCATGATGGATTTACAGTCTGTTAGCAATCTGAGAAGAGTAAGTAGAGAAGTTTCATCATTTAGACCAGGACCATCAAATGGAGTGACAAAGTAAAGAATATTGAAAGCCAGGGAAAGGAGCTTATTTAGCATAATGCTAGTGTGTGCGTGTGCATGTGTGTGTGTGTGTGTGTGTGTGTGTGTCTGTCTGTCTGTCTTAAACATGTGAGAGACATAATTATAGTTGTGATTTAGGTAGACTGTGTAGAAATAAATAATGTGCAGTTGATAGAATGGAAGTAATGAAACCAGGGAGGAGTTTCCTTCTGCATATTAAATCCACTTTTTTCTAAGTAAGGTTTTACATTATCTCTCTCCTTTTTAATGTTTTTATTTGTTGGGTTCTGGGCTTTGTTTTTTAATGGGAGATGGATGAAAGTAAGCAAGGTCTCTTGCCCTTTCTTCACTCACCACCTGCTTGGGTTTCTCTTATCATATAGCTTACATGGTCTGTCTGTTTCTTCTCACTGTTTATTCCTGCATCCATTGTTTTGTTTTTTTCTTTCTGTAATCTCTTTTGTCCCTGATGCCAATTCCCAGTACTCAAAAGCTGGTTGAATATATTACTGCCCACTTTCAAATTCTGATCTTTAAGTTCTTATATGAATGTATGTTTCATTCAGGTTGGCAGTTCAATTTATTATAAGCAGAGCTTATACTGACAGAATCATATATTCTGGTCTTTTCATTTAAAAAAATATATAAAAGAGAAGAAATTCTGGTGCCTCTGATAAAAAGGCTGCCCAATTACAAGGTGGGATAGGACCAGATGTACGAATATAGAGGAAAAGAATCAGGAATCATAGCAGATAAGATGACAATGGGACACCAGTGTAGGACTGTATTTAAGAAAGGGAACATGATAGTGGGACACATGATAGTAGGATCATAAAATGTAAGAACCATAAGGTATTCAGCGTTAATCAGCCCTACAGATCTGGGCTTAGCCCCAAAAGGAGTGTGATGACAGGGCCTGCCTAAGGCACAGTTGCAAGGTAAGTGAATTTGGCTCCAGCAGCTGCTGACCAGTCTTTTCCACACTCTTTTCCATTGCAGTGGTGCCCACCCCTCTGTTAAGTTATCAGTCAGCACTGCCACCACCCTGTGGCCTATCACCTTGGCTTTACATTGCACTATCATCTGGCTTTCTGGCTCTCTTTTTAACATCCTCAAAATCAGGATCCCAGAGCTCTGATAACAGCTTTGGAAAAAGAAAGTAGTTTTGTTTTCAAAGGAGAGCTTGGAACAATAAGACTTAAACCCAGTGTAATGTGACTCCGCAATGGTGCAGTTTCAAACAGTATGGCATGCAGTGCAGAGAATTATTGGGATGGGGAGATATAGTATCTCCCCTTAGTACTGTAGTATGTATACATACAGCATAGAAGTATAATATACTATTTGCCTGTAGTATATTTTCTTGTCCTGTAAAACAAGATATTTTACTATTTTCTTATTCTATAAAAATATTTAAACTAAAACCACATTATGCATGCAACCATCCACCATAATACATAAATCTAGCACATAATATTTTACAATAGCTTTAGGTAATTAAATGGGTACAAAAACCCATTATTCATTTAATCTCAACACATAGTGCTCTGTACTTTTTCTCACTGAATTTCAATCTCTTTGTTTCTGACCTGTTCTTCAAGTTAATAAGGATAATTTAAATTCAGAGTGTACCCTGCAGGTACTGTACAAACTAACAACCCTATGTAAGGTGTTACAAGCAAACTATATATGTATACACACAAAAGTCAGTATGTATGTATATGTATTCATATATCCTCCTGTTTGAAATCCAGGTCATTCACTAAATTATTTTAAAACATTAAAACAAATTAGAAAGTGGTTGGTCTCACTCATTCCTTTTTTCTATACCAGAAAATAGGACTGTATATATTGTATCTCAAAGCCACATCTCTTGAATCTTCTCTATTTATCTCAGAATATATAAAAGTCTTCAGAACTATATTTTGAAAATTTTCATCAATAAAATGATTCCCAATACATCAAAGGAAAGTAGCTGAGGAATAAGTCTTTTAAATCTATGATCATTTACAGGAAGTTCTATTTAAAGCAAATCATCACAAATAGTGTGCTTTCATTATATTTTCTTATTAAACTCAAAATCTGCCTTCTTAATATGCACTTTCATTCATTCATTCCACAAACTATTAATATTTTTATGTACTAATATAAACAAGACAAAGTCATTGCTTTCATGACTTCTAAATTCTATTTGGAAGGGAGAGACAATGAACAAACAAAATGACTATCAGATGAGAATTGATGCTATCAAGAAAATAAAACACAGTGACAGGACAGCGAGTACATGATATGATAACGTTTCATATAGGAAGGAAGTAAAGGCCACATAGAGAAGGTGCTTAGACCTGAATTTTGCCAAGGATCTAACTATGCAAAGGATCTGAAGGAGAAGCATTCCATGCACAAAGAAGAGCAAACTCCAAGGCCCTCAAGAAGGAACAAACTTAGGAGATTCGAAGACTAGAATGTATACTGATATAGCCATGGTGTAATGACTGAAGAGGGGAGAAGAAAAGCAGTCGGAGAGAAAGGGATGTGTGCCAAACAATGGAACACTTTTTAGGCCTGCTAAAGAACACAGGTTTGATTCTAAGTTAAAGCAGAAGCCGGTGAAGAGTGTTGAGCTGGAGAGTGAAATTACTTTTTTTTTAATTTTTTAAATGTTTTTTATTTATTTTTGAGAGACAGAGAGAGAGTGTGTGAGCAAGGGAGGGTCAGAGAGAGAGGGATATACAGAATCTGAAGCAGGCTCCAGGCTCTTAGCTAGCTGTCAGCACAGATCCTGACATGGGGCTCAGATCCACAAACCATGAGATCATGACCTGAGCCGAAGCTGGACGCTTGAGCTACTGAGCCACCCAGGTTCCCCTCTTTTTTTTTTTTTAGAGATGGTTTCATTCCTGTGTGAGACACAGATTGCAGGGGGACAGGAGTATAGAAACAGGGGCTACTGGAAGCCTGTTTTTTTTTAATGTTTATTTTTTTTTGAGAGAGAGAGATAGTGAGAGCACAAGAGGGGCAGAAAGAGAGGGAGACAGAGGATGCAAAGCAGGCTCTGCACTGGCCAACAGACAGCCCGGGGTGGGGCTTGAATTAACCTTGAGATCATGACCTGAGCTGAAATCGGAGCCACCCAGCCACTCAGAGACTGTTGCAGTTCTTGAAGAGTGTGTCTAGGTGGCTCAGAGTAGGCTGGTAGTAATTGGGATGGAGAAAAATTCAGGCTGTATTTTAGCAGTAGAGCAAACAGAATTTGTTTTATATTGGGGTGTGTGACAAGGTTTAGAAAGGAATCAGACTTACTCTAAATCCCAGTCAAGCAATGGCACTTACTCATATTTGTGACAAAAGTAAAAAATAATTAAAAACTAATCTATATTAAAGTCACCTGTTAAACTAATACTATTGGAAACAAGATTTCTTTCATTTTAATATGAAAAAATTATATTCAAAACTACTTAAGTGATGGGACGCCTGGGTGGCTCAGTCAGTTAAACATCCGACTTCGGCTCAGGTCATGATCTCACGGTTCTTGGGTTGAGCCCTGCGTCGGGCTCTGTGCTGACAGCTCAGAGCCTGGAGCCTCCTTCGGATTCCGTGTCTCTCTCTATCTCTGACCCTCCTTCTCATGCTCTGTCTCTGTCTTTCAAAAATAAATAAACATTAAAAAATTTAAATATTTAAGTGCCTACTATGTGCAAAGCACTTTGATAAGACTTACAAATCTATACAAAAGATACCAATCTGAGACCTCAACAACTACTGAAAATAGAAGACACAGAATTAAGTGGAGCACCAATTAGCAGATAATGCTTTCAAATCAGGTAAAACATTTATTGAACGCCTACTATGAGTACAGCACTGCTAAGAATAAAAGGTGGCTATACACAGATGAAAAAAATGTGCCATTGGCAGCAAATAACTTAAAAGCTAAATAAAAACATAATTTCTTCTGGAATTAGCTACCAGAAATTATAAAATATATATTTATGCATTCTGTCTTCAATAAGTTGGGAATCATTGTTGTTTCACTTTGGAAATCCATCCCTCTACTTGCCAAAGGCACCTAGCAGTCATATTCCTTTCCCCTTTTTTTAATAGTATGGCTCAGCAAAACATGTCAAAGGGACTACAGCAATCAGCATATTGTGTTTGTCTTATACTTTGCTTGGCTCATGCTGTTTTAGGTAGAGAGGCTGCACTGCTAAATTAAAAGGCTATGTACTCACAGCAAGTGGGTTCTGATGACCTAAATGATTGGAAGGAGAGTAATTTGCTTTGCCATCTGAACTCTGAGTGTGCACAGCAAAGTTGTGCATGGGGCACAGCCCTGTGCTTCTCTGTGCATTCATGCGTTAGCATTTCCCATTCCACACAATTAGTCACTTTATATTAAAATAATTAATAAGAAAAGGCTTTAGGATCTTGCATGTTGCTAATGGTGTGTTGCCACCAGCATAGAAATGCTTCAAATATACCTGTGGAATGTGAAATGATTTCAGACTATCATCAGACGTTTTCAAGGCGGGTGGGAGAATAGTGACAAAGAGTTTGAGTTTTACAGAATGACTGAAAGTATATTACCTGCTACTTATAATTGTAGGTGTTAAATGCCAATAGTCTGTTTTCATTGTGAAGGAACGTTTTGTATTATGTCACAGCCAATGAATGGTATGTTTATATTCATGAGGATTGTGGCAAAGGTTTGTAAAAATGCTTAACGAGTGGGATTGTTACATATGGAAGCAACTGAAGGTCAAAACCCAGAATCCTAGAGGTGAAATCTATTCTCAGAGACTTGGTACAGCTGACTTCTCTCTGAGTTCAGATGAGTACCTACAGGCTAGATCTGGCCCTCACGGCGATAAAAATAACACGTCCTCACACTTATGATGATAGACACCTGTTATTTAGATGATTTCCACCAATGGCAAAAAATGAAAAGCAAAATTCCTCATTGCCAGCGCCTCCCTACTCACAGCTGCTTCCTTTCCATACTAATCACAGCAAACAGACACCCATCTCAAAATTGACCAGAGAATGCAAATGGAAATAAAAATCTTCACTAAAGCATCTGAATATGATAGCTATCTGATGACAGTGCTGAGGAAAGAGGCAAAATTTAAAAGAAGAAACGGAACTGAAATGGAACCAGAAAGATAAAGTAAAAGTTTAATATATTTCAAATTAGGAAGTCCATCTTCAGATTTCAGTGCCCTACATGGATATGAATATAAAGTAAGAAAAAAATCTGAGCAGGGATGTTTATCTTTTTCAAGATGACACCACTGTATTCACTTAACATTTAGCAGAGCCTATCATGAGAAAGGAGACCTTATTTCTTCTTGTTAGATTGAACTCAGCCTTATGGAAATGATGGCATTTGTCCTGGGTCTTAAAGAAGAACCGAAATCTTTGTGTTGGAGAATGATGGAAGAAAATAATACTGAACTAACAGCCCTTTCCATTCTGTGGACAAGTATAATTAATCCTATTTTGGTGAATGCCTCCACCATGCCTAGGGAAGCTGCCTTCTAGACTCAAGGTTGTTGTTTTTTTCCTACCAATAGAATTGATCCAATCCTGACATCCACTGGCTAATTTTTCAGTTGCAATCGCTTTTCTGAGTTACCTAGAGCCATGTCTTGTGTTTTAAGATTATGCAGCTCAGAAATCCATCCACATTTTCCACTCTCTTTCCTGAAATTGTCCCAGCTGAACTTAAAACAAGGCAGGTGTTCAGATGTTCTGCTGTATTCCACTTTTCACATTTGCCTTGTCCAGCTTATGAGAGTTTTTTTTTTAATAGTTTATTGTCAAATTAGTTTCCATATAACACCCAGTGCTTCTCCCCTCAAGTGCCCCCCACCATGACCATCAACCCCTTCCCCCCCACTCCCCCTTCAGTCCATGGTTCGTCTCCAGTATTCAGTAGTCTCCCTTGATCTGTGTCCCTCACTCATCCCCGCTCTCTTTCCCCCTTCCTCTCCCCATGGTCCCCTGCCAGGTCTGTCCTGTTAGACCTATGAATGCAGACATATGGTTATTAAACATTATGGTTTAATGCTCACAGATTGTCTGTGTTGTAGGACCAAATTGTTTGCATTGGTCTTGTCCTGTCACTTGATGTTCACAAAAGTAGAAAGAACTTGGTGTCACAAAAACACAGATGAGAGAAAATAACTACCTTACGGATGTTTTGTTTAATATGGGGTTTACTGAATACCTAGGAAGGTAACTCGCAAGCCAGGAAATTCGACACAAATCTAAGATAGCAGTTGCAGTAACAGTATTATGCTGTTGGCCTTCCAAAGGATAAACTAACCTTGAGCCAATTTTCTCTCTCATTTTCAGTGATGGCATCATTAAACAATACACGTATCTCTATGTGGTGTTCATATGACTCATACCTAATCCCTGCCAACCATGACTGAAGTTTGGTTGTGCAACTTCTAAGCACATTCGGCTCATTGAGAACTTACTAAGGTTGTAGTTGATAACATCAGCATACATGCTATTTTAACTGGGCCACTCTTCTAACATCAAGAAAGAGAGCTACCTGCTGATTCTAGTTACAAGCTCACAGAACATCAAAGGGACCTAGGGACAAATAGATGGCAGGTCCCAACACACAGCTTCAGAGTTTCTAAAAATTATGAAAAGAACTGGACATTTTCCATAGAATAATACCACACATGGACACAAAAATAAGGTTTATTTTAATTAGAATTATATAAATGTGATAGTGGAAAACAATAATAAATGAATTTCGTGAATTGTTATAAGTAATTATTAGCTAATTTAGTAACCATTATTTTGAAGCAAATAAAACTACTAAATTCCTAAAAAAAAATCTACTTACCCTTGTCTTATCCTCTTACTAATACATTCTCCACACTGCTAACATTTTGCCATTTCTAAAAAATCAAAGATCAAGAGCTATACATTCCTTTAAAATTCTCATTTGGCTAAGGGACAAAGCCCAAACTCTTGATCAGACCACATAAGACATTCAGTGTCCAAGCCCGAGCCTACCTTTCCAGCTACGTTTCTTATCAAGCTTCTCATTTTCTTCTCCCACTCATCCACCTACTCTTCTCAACCTCAAATCATACAAAACTGCATGACTTGCAGTTCTTCAAAAATGCCAGGATATTTCACACTGCCTTGCCTTTGTATACACGGCTGCTTCTGCCAGGAGTGTTCTTTCCATCTTTGTTTGCCTACCAAACAAACACCTACTCATCTTTCAAAATTCAGCCCAAGCATTTACCTTTTCTGTAAAGTTTCCAGATCCCTACCTCCTGGATGTCCACCCCAACGGAATTCTCACTCTCCCATCTAAGGTACACATATCATAGTGCTCCTCCATGAGGCACACATCCTCATTTACAAGCCTGCTTTTGCACCCTCACTCCCTTCTGCCGGCCTTCCCACCACTGCTTTGCTCCTTCTGATGGTAAGGAAATTTACCATAATTATCTCAGGATCCCAAGTACTAGCACCCTGCCATTCAGCATTTGTGCAAGAAAGGAAAAAAGGGAGGGAGGGAAAAAAGCAAAGCTTGAAAGTCCTGTCAACCCTACTTAAAAAAAATACTCCGCATTTAACAGATGTGAATCTAATACAGCCTGAGCATCTCAGCTGCTACCACCCTCATCCGGGCCACTCTCATCTGGCCTTCCACAAGTCCTTCTTGTTGGTCTGTCCTCCATACAGCTACCTTTGAAGTCTTCATATTTAACAACAAAAAGATCATCATATGCTATTTTACCTTTCCAATCTCCTGTTGCATAGGACTTCTCTTAATTCAGTACCAACCAGCCACACTGTTCTTATTCTTTTCTCACCAAGACCATTAGAGTGTTCCTGTCTTGGGGCCTTTGCACTTTATGTGTCAAGAATATTCTTCCCCAGATCTTCACATGGCTTCTTCCTTCATATTATTCAAATACAAGTTCAAATATAACTTGCTAAAAGGAGTCCTTCCTGACAATCTGGTGTAGCCTCAGTCCCAATTCAAATACTCTTATTATCTAAATGGAATGCATCACTATCTAAAGTTATCTTTTATTTGTTCATTCATTTATTGCCCATGTTCCCCACTGGTAGAATAAAAATGAACTTTGTCGTCTTTAATACTCTGAACCCTTGGCTTAGAACAAGTCAAGGTGCATACTTTATGCAGTAAGCACTTAAAAGATATTTGTTGAAACGAGAGTGAGAAAAACATCAAGACGCCAATACAGTCTTCATCTTTTTCTAATTCACTCATGCCCTTATTTTCCTAGATGACTACTTCACAGTATCTCTCTACTCAAATCTACACTTCCTCTCCAAAACTGGCAGTGTCTTCAACTGCTCCTACCTCTAGGATATATGCTCTACCCTTCTCTGCTCTGCCCTCCGGGAATTGACCCTATAAATTTACCCAGAGTTTGCCAGTGACAGTTTTCATCAGAATATCAAAGTGTTGAAGAAAGAACACTTAAATAATTTCCTCAATGTTACAAGACAATATTATAGAATGACAATATTTATGCATGGCTGTTTATACTTTATAATCTGAAAAAAATTATTTTGTCACAAGAACACTCTCTAAAATAATTTCTAGTTATTTTTCCATTTTTCTGATTTTTAGAAACAAATTTTGACATTGTGTTGTCATTCATTTTTGCCAAAATGAATTTTATTTCTTTTTACTTAATTAGTTGTATAATTCAAATACATGAGATCATCCCATTTTGATGAGATTATCTAAAATATTTAAATGATCTCTTAAATATTTCATTTCTCTTTGGTACTGCAGATGACTTTTATATCTGGTTCAGTCTTAAGATGTTGGGTTTTGGGGTCAATGGCAGGTGAGTGCTGTAAACTACAGCATAAAACTAAATCAAATTTGGCAAATAAAGAAGAATCTATAGACATTTTTAGAAAGCAGACATGCATTTTGCTTTTGTAGAATTTTTTTTTTACATTTGTTCCTTTCTAACAAAGCAATCAAATAGAACTCTTTTGAGAATTTTTGTCTATTTCCTATTTCATAACTAGTGGGAGCCGAAATTTTCTAAATAAAGGAAAGAGAAAGTTGCCTTTATCAGTTGGTAGACCTGGGTTACACTAAAGAAGTACCCCAAAACAAAATATCACAATGTTAAAATATACAGATGTAATTAATGATTTCTTCTCTATTTTCCTATTATCCATTATAATAGCCCAGGTTTCTCCAGAATTTACTACGTTTGTGGTGCATTTTAAGTGCTTTATGCACTAATTTAATCCATATAATAGCCTTGGTTCTTTTACTATTGGTTTTTATTGATGAAGAAACTGAGGCCAAAAGGATTTAAAAGATTTTCGTGGGGCACCTGGGTGGCTGAGTTGGGCATGACTTCAGCTCGAGTCATGATCTCACTGTGAGTTTGAGCCCAGCATCGGGCTCTGTGCTGACAGCTCACAGCCTGAAGCCTGTTTCAGATTCTGTGTCTCCCTCTCTCTCTGCTCTTCCCACCCCCGTTGTTCTCACTCGGTCTCAAAAATAAAAACTTAAAAAAAAATTTAAACTATGACACTCACCCAAATCCTAACCCCTTTATCTTGCTATTTTGTACTGTCATCTCTTAGCACTTACATCACCTTCTTACATACTATTTGTTTTAATTATTTTTGTTTATTTTTTATTTCCTACTCCATTAATATGTACACTCCACAAGAGTAGAGATTGTATCTGTTTACTGTCTGCCTAAAATAGTGTAGCTGGCACATAGAAAATATTCAAAACTGTCAAATGATATAATAGCTCAACTTCTTTACTTAGTCCTAATTATTTAATTCTTAATAGCCATGTTTTCTAATGCAAATCAAGGTCCACTATAAGAAAAAGAAAAAAAAAAAGAGCACACATTCCAGACCCATCCACTTGAAGGCCCTGGAACCCAGAGATCATGATATGAAGATGGTGGTGCTACGTAAGTGTAAGACAGAAGGCAGGTGATCTATTGAGGAACTGCAGCCTAATGGTGGTTATCTTGAAGTCTGACCGGTTTGCAACACCAGCTATTTATCAAGCCTAAGACTTCCACTATGTAACAGAGTTAAAAGCCACTTCTGATTTCTTCTAGGAAACAAACAAAATAGAAGCATACAAGTTACCACCTAGAAACATCTGGGTATTGTCTGGTCCAATTTCCTCCCACAGGTATTCACCAGTAGCACCTGATCGAGGTAGTAGTCTCTAGTCAAGTCCCCTACCCCACTTACCCCCCCACCCCACCCCCGCCTCATCTTAGTGCATGTCTACGTGCACAAACTGGGATTACAAGCGCAGGTTGTTGGTTAACAGACAGGAAACGTGTGTGTGTTTTATAACGCATATGTGAAGAAACTGCACATTTTTTCCTGGAAAAAAATAATATTATGCTTCTAGGCAAGCAAACCCATGTAAGCGTATTTTACCTAGAACTTAGTTAAGAATATTAATGGTATTTCAGCACCCAATCACCATTTGTAAAAGAACCACTGAGGGAAACTGTGCGCAAGGTTTTAATTCATTGAACTGAATATACCTCAGCGCAAGACCCATAAAAAAGAAAACACCCAAAAATGTTTCTGCTCTTTCTCCACAGTGAAGATACATCATGGACAACAACACAGTCGCTAGAGTGGAAAGGGCAGCATTTCCTGACGGTCGGGAAAACGGCCTTTAACAGGTTTGTCGTCAAGGTATCATCATTGACAGAGTTATAACGGTTATTATTGTTTTAAATGTTTATTTGTTTTGAGAGGGAGGGAGAGAGAACCCCAAGCAGTCTCCACAAGCTATCAGCACAGAGCCTGAGGCTCCATCTCACAAACCGTCAGATCCTGACCTGAGCAGAAAACCAAGGGTCAGACGCGTAACCGGCCGAGCCACTCAGGAGCCCCGTAGCTGTTTTTCTGTCAACCTTATTGCCATTTTGTGTTTACGAGTCTGTGAAAGAATAGCTTCAGACAGCGCAGTGGCTGTTCCTACCCAGTCAGTGGCCGGGGCAGTGGCGTCGTCGGAGCCATCTCAGCGGCCGCCTGGGCGCTCCAGTCTTCCTCAACAAACTGCCCAATGGGCACAGAGGGCACCGCATTGTGAATCTGCAACCTCAGAGACGGCAGCAGTACATTCGGGAGCTAAAGCAGCCCAGTCACCCCAAAATTCCTCCTTGGTCACAATCTTTTCAGCAGCGGGCTGCTCCTCCTTTTCTCTTTTCAGGATCTCCGGAGGAGAGCACGAGCAGGACCTCCCGCTAGTGCTCACGGGAGAGGCTGCTGTGCATGCGCAGAAACTCCGGGGACAGCGTACACCGCCTTGGACCTACTGGAGGAGTTTGCGCTCTCCCTCTCGCTCTCATTTCTTTTTCTTTTTATCTTGCAAGAGACGACAATGTTCTCACAGTGGCGAGAAGAGTCTGGGTCACACAGAGCAATGGTAAGCAGGTTAACCTAAGACCTCTGTGCGAGTCCGGTATCAGCCCTGGGGTCAGCTACTATCAGACGTTGCAATCCCAGAAAGCTGCCTGGATCGGTTAGTGAAGATTCCAGGAACGAAATGGCCAGCAACAGGAGTGGCTCCAGCAGCTGCAGTTTTTAGCACAGCTCACTGGCCGGTATTGCTGGACGAAATGATTCGGACATCAGCCAGGTTTTTAATGGTAACAACCGCAGGAGCTCCTCCCAGGTTCTCTTCAAATTTCTCATGCAGGTGTCATCGCTTTCCCTTTTGTTCCATTTGGAAGTCAAGGTTGGTGACATCTGTCTGGGTTCCAGCTGCAAAGAATGTGAGGACATCCTCCTCCTTTATTTGCAGAACACCAAGGGCCCGAGAATGGGTGAAGGTTTCCCTTTAACTTACAATGGGAACCCAAACAATGCCATAGGGACTCCTTTCTGGTTAGTGCAGAAACCTCCTCTTTTTATTCAAGGATGAGAAAATACCTCCAATATCAACAGGATACCAAATTCCTGAGAAAAAGTAGTTTTAGAGCCAAATTAGTGCCCTCGCTTAACAGGTACTGCTACTCAACAAAAACGTGTTCCCTAACAGTTTTCCCCCCATACTTTCAGAGAGAGACCATTTTTTAGGAATAGAGTTAACAATGTAAAATATAAACTGGATCCTTATTTAAGAAGCGATACTAGACTTGGCTTAATTGAACTAGCTTATAAAATCCATAGAACAAGAAATGTTTTAATTGCAGACAAATTAATTCAGAACTTCAAGTGTTAAGATATATTTAGCCTATAAAATTTTGCAGCTCCTATAAAAACACTAACTAAAGTAAATCACAATACTAAAAAAAAAAAAAAAACAAAGATTCAGGTTTAGTAGATCTAATTATCACAAGATTTTTTTTCACACTCAAAATGAAAAATTGCTATAGTTGTCAAGATATATGTAAGAGGCATTTGGTGAGTTGTTAGGTTCTCAGAACAGATTTTCTCCAATTGACAGTAAAGAATGGTGACAGTAGAAAAGCAGGATGGTAGTGTATCATTTGGCTTATTAAAAGAAAAAAAATGACTGCTTCTACTCAACTAAGGTGAGTTAGAGGTACTTTCAGAAACAAAACAGAAAAGGTGAAGATTATGCTGCTTTGAAAAGATTTCCAAATGACACCATGTCCTTAAGAGGTTTTAAAAAAATTAAAAAGAATAGTGAGGAGTTTAACATTATTAGTTATATAGCTTGTGACCAATCACCCTCATTATAAAATAACTGATACATGCATGCTGATTCCTAAAGCAACAGTCTTTCCAAAGACCAGGCAGCATTTAGTGTGTTTGCTTATTCCACAAATGTTTATCTAATATATTCTAAGTGCAAGGTATTATTCTAAGTGTTGGGTAATGGAGTAACATACTATAGCCAGTCCCTGCCCACAACCACCAAAAAAAAAAAATTAAAGAATATGACATTATTTCTGCTGAGGTGCAACTTAGAAACCTAGTGGGCCATATAACACATGTAAATAACCATGATGAAAGACAGTATTTGAAAAGTGCTTAATGAGTACAATAAATACTCCTCATTAGATACTCAAAAAGGAGGACGTGGCTAAATGAACCCAGAAAGATTAATGGAGGAAAAATATTTAGGCAAAGCATCAATCCCACCATGGTCTTCATCAGCCATGCCCTCTTGTGATATAATGGGAAAATCTTAGGCTTCAGAGTATGAGCTGGCTTGGTTTGAATGCTGATTCTGTTACCACTACCTGGGCAAGGGTGGGCGAATTTCTTATCCTCTGTGAACCTGCTTCTTTTGGTAAAGTGGAGGTAAGCAATATCCCCATGACTTTTTCACATTTCTTTTAGGAAAACACCTACCCTCATTTGATTGTTTCTTATCCCTTGCCAGTCTGGTTTTATTCCACATCTGACCACTGAAATCAGTGCTCTACAGGCACCCCTTCATTATTATTTTATGATTGTTAAATCCAGCTGAGGCCTTTAATTGCTGTCTTTAACTCTCTATATTAATCTCCTTAAAATTATTAAAACCCCTTAAAACTCTTTCTTCTCAGGTCTTAATGGCACAACACTTGCAGCTATTTTCTTCTGTAGAAGTATTTTTCAAAGTTCAGGCCAAGACTCACTAGTGAACTCAGTTAGTGGATTGCCACCACAAATTTGTGGGTTTTTTTTAAATAAAATAAAAGAGACTTGACATGAGAATATCTGATGCATTACACTAATGTTTGGTGACATTTGTTTTCCAGTGTATGTGTCTGTATGCGTGTGCATGTGTATACCTGGCCAAAATACAAAATGTATTTCTAATTTCAGGTTATGATGAAAATTTCGCAAGCTGCGATTCTAGAACCATTCCTTCTCAATTTAATTTTCTAGTACCTAATTTTAAATTCACCTCTTTGACATTATCTTCTAACTCTGTAAAACCCTTACTTATCTCTTTGCTAGTTTTCTCACCTACACTTCCCAGCCAGCTTACCACCTGTGTGTTTTTATAGATACCTAAACTCATTATAAATTATTGATTATTTTTATCGAATGACAAGAAGAAAGTGGCATGTTAGCCACTGACAATAGTATGAAAGATAGGTTTTAAGAAGAGAGACTGGAAACAGGGACATCAGTTAGAAGATTATTGCTCTGACCTAGTTAAAGAGGTTAGAGAATGAATATGAATTAAAGGTCTCTAAGAGAAAACAATATGTATAATAGCAATTTCAAAAAGAAATATCTGTATATTTATGTATGTGTGTGTGTGTGTGTGTGTGTGTGTATGTGTATAAAGGCAATGCATGGCAAATTTGATGCCAAAAATAAAGAATAAGAAGATTAAATTATTTTTTCAATCTGAAAATGAAGCAGTTTCAGTAATAATAATCTCCAGGGTCACCTGGGTGGCTCAGTCAGTTCAGCATCTGACTCTGAACTGAGTTCAGCTTAGGTCATGATCTTATAGTTGCTGAGATGGAGCCCTGTCTTGGGCTCTGTGCTGACAGCACAGAGCCTACTTGGTATTCTCTCTCTCTTTCTCTCTCTCTGCCCCTCCCATTTGTGTACACTAGAACAGGGCTCTCTCTAACTCTCAAAATAAATAAATAATATTCTAAAAAACAGAATTTTAAAATAATAATAAGAATGATCTCCAATGACAATAATATTGCATTTTTTTAACCTACACAAACAGGTGCACTAACTACACTAACTTTCACTAACTATAGCTAAGCAGTTAAAAACTTTAAAATCTAGGGTGCCTGAGTGACTCATTCATTAAGGGTCTTACTGTGGATCAGGTCAGGATTACACAGTTTGTGGGTTTGAGCCCCACAAAGGGCTCTGTGCTAACAGCTCAGAGCTTGGAGCCTGCTTCAGATTCTTTGTCTTTCTCTGCTCCTCCCCTACTCACATTTCTCTCTGAAAGATAAATAAATCTTAAATTTTCTTAACCTTAAAACTTGTCCAGAACTAAGTCCAGCTGGTAACTTACTTTCATAAAAATTTTGGTTTAATAAACAGTACTTTTTAATTAAAAATAAGTATGTAATCAGCAAAACTAGTTTCTCTGAAATTCTAGTGTTGGCTGAACCTTATATCTGTACTTGTGCCATAATCAAACATATAAATAGGTCATATTGTTTCATTTTCCCAGTAGTTCTTCATTTTATAAAAATTATAGTAACAACAAGAGAAATGTAAGTTCAAACTATTGTTTGGATTTTAGGTTCTAGACTTATATGTGAAGAGATTCTTGTCCCAGAAGTGGGACATTCACATTAAAGTGTCTCTTGCTCTTTTCTAGAAAAGGTTTAACTTTCAATTATATATCAATAAAAAAATCTGTTATACTGTTATGTCAGATAATTAGTCCCTCGTTTTCTCCTCTTCAACTAAACTTCATAAAATGCCCTATAACTATATTTTAACAGGGTGAGGACAATTTAATTAGATCAAGACCTCAACAAAGAAGACAGTTATGGATGACAGTTTGAGGTTTTGCTACCACCCTTCAATGAATTCAGCAGCTACATAAATAAAGTCTACCTAAAAAGTCAGTGAGTGCTTACAAATTCTTGTTGTTTTTTGTTTTCTTACCATTAAAAGAGCCAATGAGATACTACTTATATACTGGAGTTAAAATCAGAAGACCCTTCTTTACATCTGATTTTATCATTTGCTAGTGATGTGGCCTTGGAGAAGTCACTTAAACTCCCTGAGGCTTTTTTTCACTTGTAAATAAAATTAATGTATTTTATAACATAGAAGGCACTGACACATAAAGCACCTAAATAATCGTCTTTCAGGTTTTCTGCTGAAAAGCAATATGAAGCAAGCTTCAGGAAATGAGACAGACCAGCCTCTGAACTACCAGTTACAGTAAGTAAAGTAAGGAACAAAGAAATAAAAATGGTTCTTTGTGATAAAGGCAAAGGGAACATGGTCCACATAGTAGGTCAATAAATAAGACCGACAGAAGAAGGAGGAAGAGGAGGAGGGGGAAGAGAGGAAAAAGAGGAATGGACTTCACACACATTGATACATTGTAGTAACAGGAAGCTGTATTCAAAAATGCATTGAAGGACATAAGGATATAATTGGTTTCACAAATAAGGGGCTCTACCAGGGGCATGGCTTCAAGCTGAGTATGTAAGATTATGTAAACTTATTAGGAATCATTTAGTAAAAACGTGAGATTGTCAGTTAAACAGTAGGTATACATAAAGCAGGAATGCTGTTGCTACATTGGTATCCAAGAAGAATGGCATTATAACACTGCTGATGGAATATTATAAAAGAATCATACAAATTGTGTTCATGACTTGATTTCTTTTACTTCAGGTATATCTTGAAAAAAATACAGAGTGGAGAATGAGCTGGAGCATAAAACATTCCATTGTCAAAAGATCTTACATCACATAAAACAGCGAAATCCACGCAGGAAGGGAGTAAACACAAGTTTGTGTCAGCCCTCCAGGTCCATCAATGTGCCAATACCTAGTCCATAGAGAAGGATACTTTCTGATGGCTAGGTTCCCTAAGGAAATCTTTTTTTTTTCTTGAATTCATATCAAACAATCTCATTCCACAAATGATAGGAGATTGTTAAGCCTTGGGAAATTCCTCGAGGTGATAATTCTACCAGTGTGTCTATGATTCAAAAACATATTTGTCCCTTGAAGCAAGAGGTCTTTTATCAAGCACTGTGAACTAAAACTCAAAATTTCTTTCAGTTGCACATTGAGTGAACTTGGCCTCAAAGCAAGCATGATGAACAAGAAGCATGGCCAGTGGACAAGGGGAGGAAACTGGGACCATACAGGACAGGTAGCTGGAAACAATTGACATTTCCTTAGGGCAAAACTCTGAAGGAGGGCACACTGCATAAAGAACAGTGCCCAAAGAGGCTGTGGTTTGTTTTAATAGCCACTGAAGATGGAGGAACTCCAACCAGACAAGTAAGGACACACGCCAAAGTTCAAAGAAGCAAGAAGACTTGAAATCAGGTGTTTATAATATCCTGGTATCAGACTATGGAGTCATTCAGAAGATACAAAACAGGTAATGACTATACCAGGAATAAGATATAACATATATGGCAATACCAAAAGCTAATCAAAGTGTTAGAGTTCTTTTTAAGTAAGTAGTTGAGGAAAAAAGTCAACCCCTGGAGAAAATTAGTAGTTACATGAAGGCACAACTGAGCAAACTGATGAGATCCTTTGGAAAGTATAGACTGGGTAGACATCTAGATACAAGAAATTCAATTAAGGCATATCAGACCCTGATTGAATAACACCAAAACTCTCTCTGGACCCTGTCACATTGGTGGGATAGAAATAAATGTGTTCCTGGTGTTTGCCAGCATGAGTTCAGGAACTGAACAAGGATGGATCTTCACATAACGGGCAGGGAGGTCAGCAGCTGAGCAGGAATGGGAGAGGCAGACATCACCAAATATATAACAAAACCTGTTCTAGTTCTGAGTCAGCAAGGTCTTTCATATCATATAAACCTACATCCAGAGAAAGAAAGAAAGTAAGTGATAGGCTAAAAATTAGAAAATTCAAGATGTCTATTTTCTCTATAATTTTCCCACTAGAGACTTTCTTTCTAGTTGAACTAAGTTTACCCATTTAGTTTGTGTCCCTGAATATATCAAGATCATTCTAGATTTATACTAATGATGTTTTTAAATTATACTGTTTCTATGTCTCTTGTTAATGGACTGGGTTTTATGCAGAAATATTTAGAATAAGCAACTTGGGCTTTCAATGTCAAATTCATAATATTCTTACTAAACTACGCAGCACCTTTTAAAAAATAAAAATAAGTAAAGTAAAGATTATTTTCATCTTGTAATTAGAAAGTAAAAGCATAAAAAAGTTAACAAACTCAGGATCATCTTGGTCCTTAACATGGAGACTTAGCTATGAAATTGTTACCCTCTAAAAGAAGTGCCCAGTGCCCGCTGTTGATTGTGGTCATCTTCCTGGATTCTTCTCAGTTTAATCCTTTTCTTCCCTCTTCTTTATCCTGTTCGATTTCATTTCTTTTACCACATTTGCACTCTCTTAAACTAAAGTATTTGGTCTCTACATTTTGATCCTTCACTTATCTTCAAGGATTTTGGCAAAGCCACTGAATTCTTAACTCATGGCTCACTCAGAACATAAGATCATCCTTCTTATGGCCTGAATGTTTGTGTCCCACCTCATCCCAACCCCCATAACTGAGATGTTGAAGCTCTAGCCACCAGCATGGCTGTATCGTACTCCTAGTATATAGGAGTAATTACGGTTAAATGAGGTCATAAAAATGGGGCCCTGATCTGATAGTATTAGTGTCCTTTTAAGAAGAGATGGAGAAAGCTCACAGGTTTTATCATTCTCTCTCTCTCTGTCTCTCACTGTCCTTCTGTCTCTGCCTCTGTCTCTCTCTCTGCCCAGGCTTAGAGGAAAGAACATAAGGTCACAGTGGCTGTCTGCAATCCAGGAAGAGAGCTCTCACCAGAAACTGACTCTGCCAGACCTTAATTTGGAACATCTATGCTCCAGAACTGTTGAGAAAATAGATTCCTGTTGCTTAAGCCACTCCATCTGCAGTATTTTGTTATGGCAGCCTGAGCCACACGATTTTCCCAGTATGCCATTTTTAAGCAAAAAATATGAGTTGGAGGTGAGAATTCACAGAAAAAATTCAATTTATAATAATATCAGAAACTGTCACTTCTTTGTACTCTCTTTATTACTAAAGGATGCCAAACTTGGGGGAAAGGCAATGCAAAGATGTATAATTGAAAGAGTTTGCCCTTCTTCAGTATTGTAGTCAGGAGTTGACACTATTAATAGTGTGATGTTTATCTTTCTGGACATATTTTTGAAAGTCAGGAATTAAAAAGTCAAATGCATTTCATAGTTCTCTAGTTCTTACATCTACAAAAATCATTGGAGACCCTATTTTACAAAATAGGTTTTTGTGATTAACCTTCAGAAGTTCTGATTCAGTAGACCTGGGGTGTGATCCAGGAACCTGCACTCCAAGGATCCAAGTATTTCTGATGATGTACTCAAAGAGCATATTTGGTCAAGCCCTAATTTAAATATTTTAGCTATTGATTCTCTGTTTTTATTAATATTACTACATATTTTAATGTTCAGTTTTATGAATGTTTACCATACTTAAACATGTATTCAATTTATGACTTCATAATATATTATTTGTGTAACAGTCTTTAAACATTTATGTTTCCCTTTAGAAAAACAGAAAATCATATTTTAATTGAACTGTGAAGTTGGATGCAGGCCTACAAGAACTCATAGGAAAAGGTGTTTCTACATTTTATTTTCCCTTTTATTAGTTTACAGTCACCAATTAGTCATTTATTCCCACATTTTATGGTTGAACAAATCTGATCCCATAATCTCTAGGCATTCATAAAGACTGAGAGATTGGCAAAATAAAAGACAACCAAATGTGCTTTTTTCTCCTCCAATGAAATATGAACTAGAGCAACTAACGTTAATTGTGAACTGCCAGGGACAAAGAAAAGAAAACCACTAGAAATTTATTTTATTGATGAGTAATAAGGAAATAAGAAACACTCTGCTCCTGTGTAGTCACCATTAACACTTTTAAAGCAATTAAAAAATAGTCCATTAAAGACTACAGGTGATTTGTAATGTGAGTTGGGCATTGTTGTCACTGGGGTCAGTCAAGATAGATTTTCATTCAATTACCTACACATCTTGCCTCCCCAAGGATACTTGAAGGAGTCATCTATAGCAAACTCTTCAGTGATTTTTACTTGAAGTTCATTAGCTCAATGGCAGATTGATGTATTGCACTTAAAATACACTCAAATGTCATCTTTTTAAAAATCTACTAACACAGCCTTACACTATGGAGTTAAATTCAATCACTCAATTTAGCTTTTGGTTCTTTGGTGAAATTACTTTCCTTTATCAAATTCAAGCTGCAAGGCTGCCAGAAAAGGTGTTAATCATGTCATTCACTACCATTAATATAAGCTTTGTTTTTATCCAGTTCTCAGCTCAACATCCTTCTGCATCAATTTTTTTTTAGCCAGAGTCTTCCACTGTATAATTACTTCCTAAGAGTACCTTATGTGCATTAGGAAGCATATTAAACAATCAATAAATGTTTATTAAATGTCTGCTATGTTCCTGAAAGACCCGTGCCCTTTACTCAAATAATATATCCTCTTATTGGCAAAATATGATTTACATACACAAAATTATTAAAGGGGCGTAAAATAAAATTAAGTGTTAAATTATGTGGTTCAAAGAACTATATGCTACACAAGTTCAACACTAAAAAGAAGGTCAGAATATTTAATCTGGGCTCTGAGGACTGAGCAAGGTTTTTGTAGAAGAAGTAAAAAGAGAAAACCATTACCAAAAAAAAAAAAATGGTATGAGCACAGAAAGTGAGCTCAGAAGCAAGAACTGTGGCCAAGGTGAGGTAGAGTGAGCAGGCAGCCTGCCCAGGCTGGAACCTTCATTTATTAGATAATATTCTAAAAAGAATTGCATCCTTGCTTCTTTGAGTTATTCACCTGCAGATTTTTTTTTTCCTGCACTTAAATTTCAGTCATTTTCCACCATCGTTTGATTTGCGGGATACCAGAGAAGAATTTAAACTCAACTTTGATTGTTTAAGCCTATAGCTTCCTTTTTCTTCAAAGGTTGGGAAGTGATGGATTCAACTCAGTATAATTAATCAGTGACTGTACTTTACTATAACAGCCAGACATTTGTTAGGGCCAAAATTCTGCATTGTTTTGAAGTAGAATAATTTCCTGTGAGAATTTTGAATTGGGAACTATAACAAAGAGGAATTTAATTGAGAATAACTTAATCATAACTTAAATGAATTTACCATGGAAAGAATATATATTTATATACATGATATATATATTCTTTGGATTTGACCATCAATTCCATTTTACGTAGGAAGTTGTAGAATCTCTTCTCTCCAATTTTTTCACCGTCCTCTTTTTGAAAGGAAGACTTGATTTATTGTACTTCACTTCTCTGCTCTTCTATTTCTTCCTTGGTGTCATTGTAGGGGTTTGCAGGGACCCTTGACAGTGATGCATAGTCTAGTTAATCCACACATTTGGGCTTCGTGACCTCCTTAAGAATCCCAGCCACCCCCCTTCCCTCCCTCCTTCACAGTCTTTTGTATTGTTTTCATTATGTGTATATAAGTGTTTGCTAAAAGTGTTGGTTGCCAATTTAAACTATTTATTGTCTTCACTGCTTCAGCTGCTGCTGGATTTCTGAACTTAATCTGCCAATAACTTCCATGCAACACATGCTCACTGCAGTTTTCAAGTGGTTGCCAGTTGCTGAACTCTTTGTACACGGTTGCAATTCATTGTGGTACCCTCTTGCTGCTGTTTCTGGCATCTGCTCTGACTGCTGGATTTTCGGGTATAGAGAAGTTCAGCAATTCTCTTTACAAACTCTCTGCCCAGTGGGAGGTGCTATTTTTTTACTTTATTTGGAGAAATTAGCTATTCCTCCAGGAAATCAAACAAAGTCCTGGTCTTTTATACTTCCCCATTTTCTCACTCTGATGAAATCAAAAGGTGTTTCACCCAGGGGCTATGAGGATAGCAGAAACATTTTTTTGTTTATTTTATTTTAAACACCAGACTTTCCACTAAATGTGGTTATAAACTCCAACTTCACAGAATTGAGATCTAGCTAATGGCTAATGTTGCCTGAGTACCTAAGTGCCAAATTTGTATGCTAAATATTCTACACAACTTATTATAATTCATTTCTACAACAAACCTATAAAATAAGCATTATTAGTCCCCTTTATTCGATAAATAAACTCGTTTAAAAGTTAAAAAGAGTTTTCCCAAGTTAGCAAAAGCTAATGAACATTTAAATATAAGTAGGCATAGGTACTAAAGAAACAACTAGATGTCAATTTTTTACTTCTGTATTACATTGCCTATCACCCCATCAATGGCACTGAGGAAATCAATTTAGAGTGAGATTGTGAGCTCCCCGTCCATGACCATTATTTTTTAAAAGACAGGCAGCTCTCTGAGAGCCTAGGACATGATGAAAATAATGGACAACGGACTTTACATTATGGATATGAATTATTTAGAAAAAGTACAATATTGTTACAGATAGAACCAAGTCTAGGTCAAGTATAATAGAAGTTCATTATTCATTCACATTAACAGTCGAAGGGGAGAGGGTTTAGGTTAGCAGGGTAGTTCTCAATGCTGTTATTCAGGCACCAAGACTTACAGGGTTGGTCATTTTTAACACGTGGTTTCCAGTGTCCTTCTGGTCACCTTTGATTATCACCATTCAAGCCCAAAGAAAAGTGTGAAATAGCATAAGGGGACATGTCTAGGAGTTTTTATAGCTTACATCAGTAGAGATACACATTATTCCTACTCATACAGAACACTGGAACTGGAAGAACATAGTTTTATGACCACACCTAAATGCAAGAAAAGTTGGGAAGTATTGTGTAGCTGGCTGGCCATATGCCCAGCGCTTCTATCCCAGTGGGAAAATGGGGAGTAAGTATGAGGGACAGATAATTCTCTCCATCACGGTCTACCTCTGTGATCATCAAATGTCTGTACGCACATAAAATAGACTTTCCGTTCTCCAAGGAGATGACTTATGTGTCCACTCCAAAGTCCAGTATCTCTGGAATGCGAAGTTTCCCCACCAGGGCTGAATGGGCTGTTTTGTTTCTGTTTTTGTTTTGCAGTACAGAGAAGTGTCATAAAGGTTATCTTCCCCAAGTCCAGTCAATATACGTTGATGAAGCAGAATAACCACGACACAAATACTTGTTAAAAAGGAGAAAAAAAATATATGAAGAAACAGAAACTCTCTTCATTACTGGTAAGAATGCAAGGTAAGAAAGGTACTCTGGAAGACAGTTTGGCAGTTTCTTACAAAAATAAACATGCTCTTACCACATGATCCGGCAATCATGATCCTTGGTATTTATCCAAATGAGCTGAAAATGTATGTCCACATAAAAACCTGCACATGAATAATTCATAATTGCCAAAACCTGGAAGCAACCAAAATGGCCTTTAGTAGGTGAGTGGCTAAACAGACTGGCACATCTATAAATGGAATATTATCCAGTAATTTTTTAAAGGAGCCATCAAGCCATGAAAAGACATGGAAAAATCTTAAATGCAGATTGTTAAGTAAAAAATAAAGCCATTCTGAAAATGCCACATGCAATATGACTACAGCTATATGACATTCTGGAAAAGGCACAACTGGTGATAGTACAAAGATTAGTTTCCAGGGATAGGGCTGGACCAGGGTGGGTGGAGGTTTGAAAAAGGAGACAGAGATGAATAGGTGGAGTGCAGGAATTTTTAGGGTAGTGAAAAAGAAACTATTCTGTGTGATATTAAACTCTAAGTCATTATATATTCATCAGAACTTACTGAATGTATGCTACAAAGAGTGAGCCCTAATGCACACTATGAAATTTAGTTAATAATGTATTAATATTGGCTCATCAGTTATAACAAATGTACCACAGTAATGGAAGAGGTTAATAGTAGGGCAAACTGGGGTGAGGAGAGCTTTGGGATGAAGGAACACAGAGGAAATCTCTATACTTTTGGCTCAATATTTTCTGTAAACCTAAAGCTGCTCAAAAAAGAAGTCTATTTTTTTCAAAGAAAATACTAGGGAATTCAGTAATCACAGTCCATTAAAACAATGCATTCCTACTGTGCTGGCATTGTATTAAACCCTGTCCTGGTAATAGAGGGGATCCCCAGATTAGATATGATTCTGTTCTGTGGGAGAGTATGTGTTCCTTGATCACGATCCTCAGATACTGCTAGATTTGCCTTCTGAGGGATTCCTTCTTCTCTGCCACACTCCATGGTACATTTGTGATGAACATTGAGTGTATGTCTTCCTTACAGATCAGAAAGTCCAGAGCTTTCTCATATGAAGCTTAAGATATCCTTAGCAGTACAGTCCCTCAAAAATGAAGTAGGTTTTTGGTCTGTTTATTTCCTGTCCCATCCAAGTGTCAGTAGCCCATATTCAAAATAATATCTTAGACATAATCCTTCAGTCTGATTTTTTTAACTTCCCTGCAGTGCGTGCGTGCGTGTGTGTGTGTGTGTGTGTGTGTGTGATACCTTAATGACATCTAAAATAGTTGGATGAGGGGTGCCTGGGTGGCTCAGTTGGCGAAGCATCTGACTTTGGCTCAGGTCATGATCTCATGGTTCGTGAGCCCCACATTGGGGGGCTCACTGCTGTCAGTGCAGACCCTGCTTTGGATCTTCTGTCCCCTTCTCTCTCTGCCTCTCCTCTGTTCATGCTCTGTCTCTCTCAAAAATAAATCAACATAAAAAATAAATACATAAAAGTTTTTAAAAAACAAATAAGAATAAAATAGTTGGATGAGAAGATACCACTCTTCATCAGATTTTTGGGGGGGAAGGTTGAATACCTTCATGTAATTTAGACATTTTATTGGGCCTTTGCATTTGAAGCCTTTTTATATCGTATTTCCTAGTTGGGTTTCAGCCCCTAGCTTTTCCAACACTGTGAGGCCTTTTATCTGTGAATTTTCTCTTCCCCCTTCAATCTTTGTGCACAAACCAGCCAATTCTTATAATACTTTACTTGAAGCAATGAATGGCAGCCAACATGTATAAACATTTTGGCTCTTTCCAACTACTACACCTAAAACTACACGAGCATGTGGTCTATATTCCAAGTTGTAGTTGGAGATGGTTTTCATAAATGCCAGTGTTTTGCCATGATATTGTATATTTCTCCAACTTTTTAGCCTGTAGCACCACTGCCCAAACATTAACTTCTGGATTGGTTACAATAGGCAAATTAGTTGAAACAAACAAAAATTTAGTAGTTTAAGAAATATGTCTTTTTCACATAAAAGTCAGAGTAGGGGTTACAGGCCAACTCTGGCTTTTCTCCATGCCATCATTCAGAGTTAGTCTGATGGTGACTCTGCCATTTTCGACATATCTGAGTTCCAAGATCTCTCTGGTCATTGTCACACTAGTCAGGCAGAAATAGAAAAGAACATGGCAAAATGCTCAGGAGGCTGATAAACCAGGCCTGCAAATGGAACACACTTCCATTTGCATTCTATCAGAAGACAACTCAGTCATATGCCAATATCTAACAGCACAGAAAGGTGGAAAATGTAGTGTAGTTGACCAACCATTTTTCCAACATTTCCATTCTGGTGGAGAAAGGGAGAATACATGTGAACAGGCAGCAGTATTGCACAAATCACAAAAGGCCTCAGCCCCTCTCCGGTCAAATTTCATAAAATAATAAACGATTTATACCCCCTCCCAACCATACAGGAGGGTGTTAATCCACTTCCATGTCTGCCCATCCGAAGAATTCTTTGATCAGAGCCAGTAAATAATCTCCCTTCTGCCTCACTTAAAAGTTTACCTTCTAATTTTCTGTCCCAGAATCATCCTTTACTCAAGATAGTTGTGAGTGGGAAAGTTAATTTAAAAAAAAAAAACAAAAACCTCCCTTCCAGGAACAGACAAACATGGCAGAGCATAGTAGTGCATATTACTATAACCATGTGGGTTCATTATGTGTAGAGTCAACAGCCATTTCCATGATGCACTTGCAGCCCTGTATGTTATACAAGATCTTGCTGCAACAAGCAAAGATCAGATTCTGCCATCTTTTTTCGAAACAAAGTACCCACATATCCAGGAAAAATGAAAATCCACTTACTGGCAAACTGCTGCCCCAATAAAATGAAATATTTCTTTTAAAAAATAATGATATTCTCAGAAGCAGCATCTGTAATAATACACCACTTATTAGATGTGATTCCCCATTCAAATAGGTTTACTTTTATTACTTTGATCTTCCCAAATATTATTATCCCCATTTTACTGAGGAGAAACTGAGGCTGGGAGAGTTTCACTAACTTGCACAAGCAGAGGCAGTATCATACATTAGCAAACAGCACACTTAGCTTCACAGTGCAAAATGTGTTTATTCAGGTGAACAATTACATCACATTTTTCTTCAAGAACAATACATTATTCATTAATGATTCTTGCTTTACATTTTGTGCAACTCAAGGCCCATTCAGAAGGTTTTCCCAGAGTGAAGGAACAATCAGCTCCAAAGCAGTCTTCAAGTCCTTACCTGTTAAAGAAGCTGCCTGTAGCTTTTTATATGACAGTTTTTACGGCTTCTACCTACAAAGATTTCAGAACACACTCTTAGAAAGCCTTGCAACTCTAAAGAGTTACACGGTAGTGATTTTGGCTTCATCCCATGTAATATTTGAGTCATCTAAACCTACTGGTTCTAATTCCACATTTGCCAACCAACATTCTGATTATGAATTGGCTTCCCATGTGGTTCTGCAACAGGGAAAGAATGTGCTGATCAAAAGGATTTTAGACCATTTATGGTTTCTGTGACAGTACTTTCTTATGGCAAATCAATAAGAGGCTTAGATTACAATGTGACTTCCCATGCAGATTACCAAGAGGGGAAACTGCAGTGATCATGCAAACTTGGATGTTCTCATCTCCACTAAAATTTTTCACTGAAAACTAATAGACGTATATTCTGCGATCTAGGAAGGAGGATTGAATGCACGCACATCAGAAGACTTCACTGGCCATTTTGTTTGCTTCAAAGATATTAGACTAAGAGTAAAAGAAAAACAAACAAACAAACAAGAAAAGAAGAGCAATGAGAAGACTGCAAATTATTTTTTAAATTTTTTTATGTTTTTTTAATTTATTTTTGAGAGCCAAAGAGAGACAGTGCGAGCAGGGGAGGGTCAGAGAGAGAGGGAGACGCAGAATCTGAAGCAGGCTCCAGGCTCTGAGCTAGCTGTCAGCACAGAGCCCGACATGGGGCTCAAACCCACAAACTATGAGATCATGACCTGAGCCGAAGCCAGACGCTTAACCAACTGAGCCACCCAGGCGCCCCAAGATGACTGCAAATTAAATCGTTCAAAATTCAAATTTGACACAACTGTCAACAAGGAGAAACTACAGGATTTTAAGGAAAATGGGGATTTGGTCAATTAAAGAGTATATTTTACAATATTACACCACAAGAAAGGAATGCTCTAGAAGATAATCAATAAGAAAATAATTCACAGTTTCCTACATGATATTATTCAGACTCTGGTGATGAGAATAAAGAAACAATTTAACTGAAATCCATGCAGAGGAAAAAAATAAAGAAGCAAAGACTAATATAAGTTTTATGTTTGAGAGCAATGGGAAAGGAGTATGCTCCCAACAGTGTTGAAAAAGTCAACTGGGGAAAAAGGGTTCTGTTTTTTGAAAAGTTTAGTCTCCCTGTGTTCAGATATTGATGAAATTTATTCTGACAGATGTCTGTTGAACACTCATTTGAGCACAGTGCTGTACTAGGCACTGGATAAAATATGAGAAAAATAGAAACAAAGCTTTAAATTCCACAAGAAGCTTTAAATAAGACAGTCTATATGAACCTTTAATTATTACTGAGTAAATAAGACAAATACTCACAAATAATTTCATGATAACAAGACTGTAAAATAAATGACAAAGATTAAAGCTTCATAGATATTCAAAAAGAAACACAAGGAAGACAAGAGTTGGGAGAAAATTGCTTAAAGAAAAAAAAATTGAATATGGGTCTTTCACAAAAGCTTTCAGTTACAGGCATCTCAAGATATAAAAAAGACACCTGAATCATGTAGCAGTTGAAGGAGAAAGCTTTGGAACCATGATAGCCTCCTTCCCCAACATAAACAAGCACATGAGCAAATAACATGTAATTATATATATACCTGTAACTCATGTCAAAATTATTGTGAATTGAAAAATTCTATGACTAAGAAGTAATGATAAATGACAGAGACTCCAATTAGTTATGTCCTGACGACCCTCAAGGATTAAAGTTTGTGGATGCTTATACTGGGTGCCAAATATGTTAAGACACACATGCATGTATGTGTAGAAAATCAGATAAAAACCCTAGAGCATAAATGATAAAGAAGCAGCCTTTCCTTGGTACATTTCAGTTGTTGGTCAAAGGGAGACCAACAGAATTATTTACTATTTTAAATTGACTTCCAACATCTAAAAATCAGAATGTCTCAGCTTGCAGATTCTCAGGTTGCATATTTCAAAAATCTGAAGATCCAGGAACACTTTATCTGCTTGTTCTCATGTAACTAATTTATTCTTTCATTCTTGCAGTGTCTCCTGAGCTCTGACCACGGGCCAGGCACCATTCTAGATACTGACAATATATCAAAGAACAACAAACAAAAAAGAAAAAAAAGAAAGAAAGAAAATATTCCTTGATTCTGTGAAGACCATTTAAGTAAAATATACTTGAGCTAAGTAGCAACTGTACATTTTAAACACATAGGCAGGCACCAGGGCCATCCTGCCTTTGTGTGTTCTAATTGGAGACAGAGAAAGAGATAGACACAGAGAAACGAGATTTTGGGAAAAAGTTTAAAAACTTAACTCATGCCTTTAACAATGAAATAAAATAAAATACTGAGATCCTTTTTTTATTTTTTTCAACATTTATTTATTTATTTTGAGAGGTGGTGGGAAGGAGGGAGACAGAGAGAGAGAGAGAGAGAGAGAGAATCTCAAGCAGGCTTCAGTGCAGAGCCCAATGAACTGCAAAATCACAACCAGAGCCAAAATCCAGAGTCAGATGGCTAACCAACTGAGCCACCCAGGCACTCCTGAAGTCCCTTTTATTTGTATTCTCCTTTTCTGGTCTTCTGTTTGTTTGTTTGTTTTCTTGAGAGAGAGGGAGAGAGAGCACAAGAGTGCGCATGCAAGTGTATGTGAGAAAGTGGGCCTTGGAACAGAGGATCCAAAGCAATCTCTGCACTGAGAGCAGAGAGCCCAATTGGGGCTCAAACTCAGGAACTCTGAGATCATGACCTAAGCTGAAATCAGACATTTAACTAACTGAGGTATTCAGGTGCCGCTATCCCTTTTAGTGTTAAGCTGATTAAGTCATTTATACAGCTTTTATGGTTCATGAGACCCCTAGCTTTGGAAATTGTAGGATTCACTGATTAAAGTCAAGATCTCCTGCCAGTCAAAGATGAGGCCAAATCTGGATCTGAACTTCAGTCTTTTAGCTTACCACAGTTTAAAACCTTCCCAAGAATTTCTACTAGTTTCTGCAACCTATTTTGTCATGGTTTTCTCTGCCTCCACCACATTACATCCTTGAAAGTTACTTCTCTTGCTTTGAGACATCCTGGAAACAATTCAATCTCTTCATGATTTCAGTAGGCTTTATTCAAGACTTGGAGAGAGCACAGAGGTGGGATGGAATCTGTAATCTCTGTATCAGGAGCTCTCTCTGCTGCCTGTAGGCACAATTCTAGGCACTGTGGAGTGGAAAGGAGACAGAGGCAGCCCTAAATGAATGGAAGAGAATGGGCTAGTGAATGCCCCAGCCGCTCCATCAGTCTTATTCTCCAGTGGAACATCTAAAAGTTTTTAAGAGGGCCCACACTAGGGTGGATTCCCTAGCAATAGAGATTTCATGCATCTTCTATTGCATTGTTACCTTCCTTGTCTCACTCATTTCCCCCATCTGCACAATTGATTATAAAAACACTTCTTCATAACTACAATCACCTAAGGCTATGTCTCAGATTCTTATGTTTACTGCTTTTGATCCTTTTTTTGTTTGCTATTAATTTTTATTTTCTGTTGTTTTTTGGTGAGGAGAGACTACTGAAACTAAGATGGTGTCCTAAGTAGTGGTTCTATGCAAGGATTCATGACCATGACTTTTCAACAGCTCATTGATTCCTCTTTCCTTCCCTTGCTCATCCTGTCTCCCCTATGCCTTTTCAGAGCAACAAACAAATTTTTTATTCTCTAATTAGTAGAACAGTCTCATTCATATCCTGCAGATTCAGAATCCTGTTCTGTTCACAAATGTTTACTTAGCTTTTTCCAAATAAATGTAGACTCTTTCCTAAGGTGGATTTGTATGCCAATTGCTAATTGTTTTTCCCATGTTATTACAAATGTTGTTTGCATTGAGATAGAAGGAAACAAAAGAGAATATACAGCTTGACACTGGAGTTAAGTCTTGAGTTTCAGAAAAGATTGTAAACTAGAAACACTTGTGGATGATGCAGGGGGAAGCCACCAAGTCAGATTTCAAGAAACTTTGTATTGAAATAGCTTCTATGTGAAAATGAGTGATTGAGTTAGGATTTAAACCAGAAAAGAACTTACCTGAACACTGACCATAAAGTGGAAAATAACTTAGCTCAGCCTTTCTGTAGATAGAAATGAAGCATAGACAAATGATTGCATGGTTCAAATTACAGGATAAACTAGGCTTCCTAAGGATTAAAAAAAAAAGGAGAACTTGAAAAATGCTGTATGAGCACATTGAAGAAATTCAGACAGTGTAGTCCTAATTTGCCCATTTCTTTTTATGCAACAATTGTGAATGGACCTCAAGATTCTTCACATTGGGGTAAAAATAAGTTTATTCATTTTCAATAGCTTGCTAGAAATGTTTAAATGCAGAGGTTGCTGGGAAGGAATGAATTCCTGTTTTAAAAAAAAGATGAGAAAGTTATGATTCCTCCCCCTGTAAGTGCACCTGCATTAGCTGCCCCCCATACCATTCCTACCTGGGTGGCAAAAAAACAAGTGTTTAACAAGAGATGGGAAAGGAATCTTCCTGAGCACTGTGCTGAGACCCATTTTTTATTGGGAATTGGGAGTGTAAATGTGGAATATGGTGAGCAGAGAAAACGGAACTACTTTTAAATATAGGACCCACCCACAGATGTCAAAATCATTTAAGAAGAGTGCTATCTAAAATGCATTTTATTTATTTGCTCTGAAAACACTTTTAATGACTACTTGACAAGCAGTAATTATCTAGTTATGTCTAGCTACTTTCTGAATTTCATTATGGGAGTAAAAAATGCAATAAAAAAGAGTGGATGAGATTTGCTTGCATTCTAGAAGAAAGATAACTAGGCTTCCGTGCAGATAAACAGAAAGTTACTTTCATGAAAAGAGAAAAAAAAATATCAATGTGTGCATGGACAAATTTAATCAATACAGTTTAAAAGGTAGATCTGGAGACTCCCTAAGTATAGCCTAGATACCTATGAATTTCTTATATATTATGCCAATAATAGAGATACATTTTGAAAACTTTGCCAAAGCAGAATGAATGTTAAAAACCACCCTTACCTTTTTGGTATATTACATGCATATTTCTTCCTATGATAAGTTAAAGAAGCCCAGTCCTTGCCAACAGCCACCCCTCAGTAGCTAACATGAACAGGAAACCGGCTATGCAAGATGAATGCTGCGCAAGCAATCCGAAGCATTACCATCTCTCCTCCTTCATATTCAATCCATTTCCAAAATTTGTCAGCTTAATTCCTAAGATAATGCTATTTACTTCTCTCTGTGTACATTGCCACCACCTTTGTCCCAGTTGTTACCATCCTACACCTGAAACACTGCAGTAGGCTTCCAACTTCCGATATCCTCAACCACACTCCCATTCTCTAACCATATCTCCATACATTTTCAGGGCAATCTTCTTAAAAATATGAATCTGATTGTTTATCCCCAAATTTAAAATATTTAAAGCTTTCCAGTGCTACATAATGTAAGACAGAATTTCTTTATATAGCCTATGAGCCTTTTGGAGGCCTGACTCCAAACTAGGACACTAGCCACAGCTGGCATTGCATTCTCTTTTGCTCACTATTTGCGACTGTTCTGAAGGTAACTTCCAGTTAGAAGAATAAGCCATGCAAACTCTAATCAGATTCAGACACTGCTCATTCTAAAGTATCCTTTTCTTATCATCTTAATTGTGGTATTTGAGAGTGCAAAAAATCCTCAGCTTACCATAGTTTGGTGATCCATGTTCAATGCTCCTTCTGGAATTGATTAGGTTTAAAGCATTTGATCAAGAAAGATTTATCTAACATATTAGAAATATTCCACTTTTAATGAAGGATAAAGAAGGCTTAGAGTGACAGGTATTCAGATCAAAATAACAATATCTTAGAATTTTAGTCCTTTGTGTTGATAAAAGATTTATATCAATAATAAATAAACTTCAACAACATCTAACTAACTTTAAGGTAATAGTTATAGTAAAAAGTAATAAAACTGAGCAACCTACAAGACATTTGAAATCACTTTAAATTTCCAATTTATTCAATTCAAAGGAAATATATATGTCTTATCATCAGTAAAGTTATATCAAGGTAGATAAAAATCTAAATGCTCTAAACACCTTAAAATCATGTTCAAAAATGCTAATATTCTGACTAGAAACAAAACCAAGGTTAAAACACAAAACAAAACACAACCTGAATGTTCTTGGAGAAAAAATATGCCTTTTGAAATTTGAATTTGTACACTAAGGCAGGCAATCATATACAACATTGGAAAATCAAAGCTATCAAGCAAGAAAAAAGCTTTCCATTTAGAAATACTACTTCAGTATGTAATAGACTTTATAAGAACACTTTCAGAGTTGTTAGGTCATTTTTGTGTCCTCTCTTAAGGGTTGTTATGTTGTGAGACTCTTTCCCAAAGAGATTCAGATATTTTATGCCCAATTTATTCTTCCTCTATTAGAAGAACAAAGAAGGAAGAAAAGTCAGATTGTCCTACAATTTTTTCCAGAAACACACCATTAGACCCATTCTTTAGCTCCTCTTAAGAACAGAAAGATCTAGAAGTAAATTGCTACTCTTTTTAAATCTAAAGGCATTCTGCAGTAGATCCTTGCAGCAGAACTTTATTAGATGGAGGAAGTACTGAGTGATGAGAAAAAATTATCAGCATATTTGCAAAACATAAAGTAATGCATTTGTCAATGTTTTTTGGCATTCTTTGTTCAATGTAAATAACAAGGCCACAAGTTTATGTGTTAAAGATAAATTATGAATATATGATATATGAAATACAGTGCAACATGTATTAAGAAATGGGATGTGAACCATGCCAGGCCAAGAAATAATGCCTTTACTAAAGAAAGACAAAATATCCTCAGGCCTAGTTAGCATGAACTCCCTTATATAAGCCATATGTAAAAATTGTTTGTATGGTAGAAGCTAAGAAATAATATTCCTATTAAAGATATAAAAACTTAGAGTCCAAAACCATTCTGGAGCTAGCCTGAACTCTATTACATAGTATATCATTTAAAAATAAACCGTTTTCACTCTCTCAGACATTTGGTGTTCCCGTGACTAACACAGTTTATGCTACCAACAGAGACTTTCTTATTTTGACAGACATAAAGGTAGTCTTATGAATCACAAAAAACTTTTGCATCTGACACTAAACATGTAAGCTTGCCATCAACGCACAATGCTTCTTGGCTAAGGCCTTTATCAAAGTACATAAACAAGTTCATAAGGGTTGATTGTTTTGCTCTTTCAACCGATTCGCCTACTTGCCATAAAGAACCCTAAAGTGCAACATCTTGAAGATACTCCTTATATTTAACACTGCAGGAAACCACTTTTGCACTCTCAATTTGTTGCGATTTTTTTTTGAAGTGGGGGCACTACATGGTGGAAAAACATGCAAGGGTTGTTTGTTTCCCACAAACAGGCCATCTTGCTGTGAGGAAAGGGAAGCTCCTATCGAAAGCTTCTGCAGAAATGCACTGATTGGCACTCTGCTGACTCGTTGATCTTAAGCACAGCTAGCAGAAGCCTGATTGTAATTATACTCGTTCCTGCTCTCTATGTATACATCAGGTGCAGCAGGGCTCTCGGGATGTGCTGTTTAGTATCAAAACCCAACAGGGTTGGAGAGTTTCCCTTTCTCATTCACTGGTAGGCAAGGAAACACATTAACATGGCTAAGTTGTTTGCAAGCCAAGTCAAACATACAAGGGCTCATGATCGGAGCCTAGCCAAGTGCTCATAGTGGGTGGTCAATGCACATTTGTCTAATTTAATTGAATGATCACAGAGGGCTTTAAACTAAATTGGAGTTTTAAAAAATTTCCATTATAAGCGCCAGCTTTTAACACTCAAACATGGTGATGGATTCATATTCTCAGAATGTGATTACCAGGATCTTTCTGAAAATCTCCTGTGGTATAGGCTAAGATTAGTATATGGGACCAGTGTGGTCACAATGGAAGCTTCTACCATAATTTTTTAGCCCTCCTATAGAAGTAATAAACTATTCAGTATCCTTCTAATGAAACCATTCTCTTTTTCAGTTATCCAGTTATTTCTGTTTCTTACTACTAAGAATCTTGACTGATATCAGAGATTCATTAAGAATATGACAGAATTTAAAGCTTTTAGGCAATTAAAACAGAGAAAATAGACTCATTAATTAACATAGAATTGGCAAACAGCATGATATTAAAATATGACATTTCAAAATAATATTTTCAAGTGACATCATAACACTAAAAATGTAAAACAAACATAATTTCTTTATTTTTTTAATTTTTTTTAATGTTTATTTATTTTTCAGAGAGACAGAGTGTGAGTGGGGAAGAGGCAGAGAGAAAGAGAGAGACACAGAATCCGAAGCAAGCTCCAGGCTCTGAGCTGTCAGCATGGAGCCCGATATGGGACTTGAACCCACAAACTGTGAGATCATGACCTGACCCAAAGTCAGACACTTAACCGACTGAGCCACCCAGGCGCCCCCATAATTTCTTTAAAAGTCTTTAGACTTATCACTTAGCTGTGTACAAAGGTAACCATGTTTCAGAGTGCAAAGAGTGCTCCACAGCATTTGGGAATAACCACTCTAGAACAGCAAAGTATATTCCTAACTGCCCGTCTCACCATGCCTCATAAACTACCATTTTATTTCATCTTTATGACTCCCTCATTTGTCTCCTTTTATTCCTATGTAATGACATTGTAATGAACTTAAGTAACATTAGTCTGTGGATAAACTCAGTTGGGAAAAACGGCTTAAAAAAGAAAAAAAATCCCCATATTGATCCATAGAGGCAACAAATCTTTATGAAAACCCCAACTGGTCTTTTGTAGAAACATGCAAGCTGATCCTAAAATTCATAAGGAAATGAAAGGGACCCAGAATAACAAAAAATATCTGTGTTGATGAGGAACGATGTTAGAGGTTTTCCACTTCCTGACTTCCAAACTTACCAGAAAGCCACAGTAAACAAGACTGTGTGGTATTAACATAAGTATATACCGATAGATTAATAAAAATAAAGTTGATAATTTGGAAATAAAACCATATATTTACAGTCTACTCATTTTCTACAAGGCAATTCAATAAAGAAAGAATAGTTTCTTCAACAAATGGTGCTGGGATAACTGCATAATCACATTCAAAAGAATGAAATGAAACACGTACTTACCACCATATACAAAAAGTAACTCAAAATGGGTCAAATACCGAGGGTAAGTGTAAGAGCTAAAACTCTAAAGCTCTTAGGAAAAAAAACATGGGTGTAAATATTTGTGATTTGGGATTAGGCAATAATTTCCTAAACCAAAACCATAGAAAAAAATTAATTGGATTTCATCACAGTTTAAACTTTCTTGCTGGGAAGGATACTATCAAGAAAGAGAAAAGACACCTAGAATAGTAGAAAACTTTTGCAAATTATGTATATGACAAAGGTTTATTATCTAAAACACATTAAAACGATTACAATTAGATAATAGAATGTCAACCCAATTAAAGAATTGAGCAAAGGAATTGAAGAAACATTTATCCAAACAAGATATACAAATGACCAATATACACAGGAAAAGAGAGTGAATCTCTTTAGTCATTAGGAAAATGCAAGTCGAAACTAAAAAGAGAAGCACTTCAAACCCACTAGGATGACTATAATCAAAATAACAGACAAAAACATCAGTAGGGATGTGGAGAAATTGGGACCCATATACACTGCTGGTGAGTATATAAAATTGTGTGATCGCTTTGAAAAATATTTAGCCAACTACACAAAAGATTGAAGATAGGGTCACCATATGACTGTTCTGGAAAAGGTAAAGCTTTAGGGATGGAAAACAGATCAGTGGTACCAGAGGTTGGTAGTAGAGATAGAACTTGCCTTTAAGAGTCTGCAGAAGAGAATTTTACAGTGATGGAACTTTTTATGTAGTACTCTGGTATTAGATACATGACCCTATGCCTTTGCCAAGACACATGGGATTATTGACAGTGAAGACTGAAGTTCCTAGGTTGCAAATTTTAAAAAGTCAATGAGGATATTAATTAATTGCAGGATGAAATATAGACCATGACATAAAAATCCTTATTAGATTACAAATATAAGCATAATTTCACTAAAGGCTAAAAAAGTCAACATAAATAACTTTAACACAGTGTTTTGATTAGATATTAAAGCTAAGAACAAAAAGAACTGTATACAACCTCTGTTATCTTGTTGGTAAATTTGTCAGAGGGATTCACAGGACTATATATATAAGCAATTCTAAAACTAATTTACATGTATATAGGATTGAACATACAATTAAATAAATTGTACATAGTGGGACCTAGTTCCTCACTGCCAGAGAAAAAAGTTACAAATAAACAAGGAAGAAAGACTACAATGAACTTTATGGTGCTAAGTTAGTTTCAGAAATATCAGTACGAATTTATTTTTAAGTTAATATACACACAGACAGATTCAGTAATGTAGATATGTGTATCCATGCATACATACAGGTATTTTCTAGCTTTGCCAGCTAAGGATCTAAAAGTTGACATCCAGTAACAACAAGTACATCTCACACCCAGACGTTGGTTTCCGGATACCTAATTCCAAAAAAGACTTAGAGATCCTTGAAATATGACTTGTTCTAAGACTGAAACAGAAAATACAAGGTGAGCCTGGATCATCTTATGTATAAAAAAGGAAGAAAGGGCTCAAGTGCCTGGGTGGCTCAGTCAGTTAAGCGTCCAACTTTGACTCAGGTCATGATCTTGTGGTTCATGGGTTCAAGACCTGCATTGGGCTCTGTGCTGGAAGCTCAGAGCCTGGAACCTACTTCTGATTCTGTGTCTTTCTCTCTCTCTCTCTCTCAGCCCTTCTCCTGGTCACATTCTATCTTTCTCTCAAAAACAAACATTTTTAAAAATTAAAAAGAGAAAGTAAGAAACGGCTCAAGAAAAGGAGACTGAGTAGGAGCCCCTGCCACAGGGGCACAGACATAAAACAGAAAGATTTCCCAGTAGCCAAACCTGAAACAGTTTCTGCAACACAATAATAAGGATCATATTGAATTATAAACCCAAAGAATATAATAAACATTCATATACCCATGCTAATATAATTGAATAAATAAACAAATGAGAAGGAACAAATCTCTTCTTGGAAAATTCCAATAACTAAATGTAGAATGAGTTAACAGTATGCAGCCAATCCAGTGATGAATGCTAAAACTAGTAGGTAAACCTTTAAGAGAAACAGAATGTTTGCCAAATTTCAAAATATTTTCCCAAAAGCATTTATTAAAAATTATAATGGTTTTTTACCATGTATCCACAAATGCATTGCTACTTCCCATTCCAGATAGTGAAGTTTAATTGCCTTCCTCTTGAATCAAGGTTGGACTTAGTGACTTGCCTGTAGCAAGGGAAGTACAGTAACTTTACACTGGAGAAATTTAGGAGATACCATCATAAGTGGTATATTAGTTTTCTAAGGCTATGGTAACCACAAAGTGCCACAAAGTCCATGGCTTAAAACAACAGACATGCATACTCTTACAGTTGTGGAGGCTAACAATCTAAAATCAGTTGCTAGCAGGATCATGCTTCCTCTGAAGTCTCCAGAAGAGAAGCCTCCTTTCCCCCTCTGTGATGGTTACTGCCAGTGTTTGGCATTCCTTGGCTTCACTCCAGTCTCTGCCTCTGTATTCCCATGACTTTATTCACTGCCTGTCTCTCTGTTGCCAAATTTTCCTCTTAAAGGACAGCAGGCTTTGGTTTCAATGTCCAACCTAATTTGTACGATTTCATCTTAACTTGACTGCATCTGCAAAGACCTTATTTACAAATAAGGTCACATTTTCAGGTTCCAAGTGGATATGAAATTTGGGAGACACTCTTCAACCTAGAACAAGTGATCAAGAATGACACCAACAATAAAAAATCATATATTTTTCCACTAAATTTATAAGGACTGATTTAATGTCTTTTAAGAAAATTCCTACATCTTGCCATTGGAGTCTTTTGACCATCTTTCCCATGTGAGTTGTCATTTTCCAGGCTCTTCATATATTGAGTGTAATTTTGAATTTTACTTTGGACATTTTGAATATTATGGTATGAGACTTTGCGTCTTATTTTAAGTATTCTGGATAATGTTGAAGTTTTTATGTTAGCAGGCAATCGACCCCATGGGGTATAGGCTTTGAGAACTGACCAGCCTTCTATAGGTTTCAGTTTCCTTGTCACTTCAATTTTTAGAGACTTTACAGTGTTAGTTGGGTCTGTTCTCTGTCCATTCCACTCATTGCTCAGCCTGGTACTTGAATGGGCGGTCTATCTCTTAGTTCAGTTCTTAAAGTTGTCAATAGGCTACTTAGGATTACATCCATGCAAATAGAACTCAGTGGTGAGACCAACAGTTCATAACAAATTTATGTAGGTTGCTTTTTCAAGTTCCTTCCTCTCCGTGAGTTCCCTTGGTACATTCCAGTTCTCAAGGCCTCTCCTTTTCAGTCCTCTATCCAGAAAGCTGGGGCTATATTTACCTCACTCTGCCACACACTTTCCTGCATATGGAGTAGAGTCATGGTAGGGTGGAGAGAGACGTAAAGCGAGAAGGGCTTACCCCCAACCTCTTGGGAACACAGTCTTTCTGATGAAAGAGAAAGTTTCCCTCTCTCTCAGTTTAGGCATCAGTGTACTAGTACTATCACCATTGTTGCTACCAAATCTCTTTTCTGCTCACTAACCATGAAATAAAGGTGCTTATTCTAGAGATCTCTATATCTTAGCTGACATCCACTTCTGGGGAGCCAACTGATTTGAGTCCAAACTAGAAATAATGGAAAAAATGATAAACTCACTACCAGTCCCTCTTCACTAAAAAATATTTTTGCTATTTTCCTTTCAGAGTCCTCAAATTGCTGCTTCAGTCATTATGTCCAAGTTTTATAGTGTATTAAGCAGGAGAGAACTATGCTTATTCCATTTACCTAGAAATAAACCCACTATAATGAACACAAACTACAAATAAATAGTAGAAAGATATTAGGAAAATCTCCAAATATTTGGGAGTTAAACAACATATTCTAAATACACAGGATGCTTCAAGAGACCTAAAATATATTTTGAATTAAACGTAAATGGAAATATAACACATCAAAATTTGAGAAAAGCAGCTAAAGCAATGCATAAAGTAAAAATTAGGCCATAAATATTGATATTAGAAAAGAAGAGGGCCCCTGGCCAGCTCAGTCAGTTGAGAATCTAACTTTGGCTCAGGTCATGATCTCGCAGTTCATGAGTTGTGAGTTGGAGCCCTGCATCAGGGTCAGTGCTGTCAGCCTGTCAGCCCAGAGCCTGGTTTAGGATCCTCTGTCCCCTTCTCTCTGCCCATCCCCTGCTTTCACTCACCAAAAATTAATAATAATAATATTAATTAATTAATTGAAAAGAAAAGAAGATATGAAATATGCAAAATAGGTTGTGAAAGGTAGCAGAATAGGCCACCCCAAAATATACCACTTTGGCATACTGATTATTTTGAGCAAATGCAGGGAAAGGTTTTCTCTGAATTCGCCTTATCTGCCTAAAGACAGATACTCCAAAAGAAACTCAATTGTTGTAAATCCCCGCCCTTCAGAGATTTATCAATGAGGAAAGATAGACTTCTCACAGGAGAGGAAACTAGAAGTTTACCCCACATCCAGACAGATTTTGTCACAAAGTGTCATACTTCCCATTCTCTTCTTCTATGAACCCATTTACCTTTCCTAAAAATCATTTACCCTCTCCTAAGAGACCTCCCTTTTCCCTATGAAGAAGGTAAGTATGCCTGAATTCCAAGCCAGCCCTCTGACACATATTTTCCTGGTTATCTTCCTTGTATACATAAAGTATACAGGTTTAAAACTTGTGTTTGCTTCTCTCATGTTAATCTGCCTTTTATTACAAAGATCTCAGCTGAGAAACCAGAAGTGTAGAGAGAAAATTATTTTTCTTCCTTTACTGTTTTCACTTTCAGAAAGTGGATAAATGAGAGTTAAATAAAACTGAGGCAAAGGGAAGGAAGGTGATAACAAAGACAAAAACAGAATTTAATACAACTTAAAAGGTAAGAGAAGCAATAGAGAAAATCATCGAAACCGAATGTTCTTTGAAAAGGTCTATAAACCAACCAACTTGTTGCTTGGATCAAGATGATGATAGAGTAGAGATGGTGAGAAGTAGTCAGATCCTGGATGTATTTTGATAGTTGAGCCTATAGAACTTTTGATATATTAGCAGATGGGTATGAGAAAAAAAATCAGGGATATCTTCAAGGGTTTGGGTCTAAGCCACTAGGAGAATACATTTGCTGTATACCAATAAAAGGAAGACAGAAGAAGGAGCAGGTTTAGAAGGTATATCAATCAGGATATGTTTTTTCTCTGAACATGAGAGAGGAAACCATATATAAATTACTTTAACATTATGTAAGTTTATAGTGTAGCTCATGTAAAAAAGTCTGAAGAGAGATCATCAAAATATCATTGGAGATTCAAATTCACGTATTTATGCTCTGCTATCCTAGAACATGTTTCTCATTCTCAGTTTCAACTGTTATTATTCAGATGAGACCAAATCCAGTCAATATGTACTCATTCAACATGAATGATGGAAATTCAGGTTCTCTTGATGGAAATCCTTTCAACTGTGTTAGTTCTCTTTAAGTAGCCATGCCGAAGGTCCCATGTAACAGATCCATAGATATTACATTGGTTAGAGTTAGATGCAGGACAAGCTCTTTTGCAAGAAAGGCTAGACAATCTAATATCTGATACTGGACACTGATCTATTCAACTAAAACCATGGCCAGACGGCACATGCTAACAATTCTGTGGGATATGGAGGAGAGGGATATGGAGATTAGGAAATATACAGAGCCACATGGGGATAAGATACAGAGCCACATGGGCAATAAGAACATCTTGGAAATTTTATGATAGTTGCACACAGCAATGTGACATAATGACATGAAGAACAGTGTGAGAAATGATAGCATTTTTCATGATCCAAAAGCAGCAATCTAACAACTAGCCTATCCAAAAAGCCAGTCATATGGTCCACACACATTTTGAAAGAGAAAATTCAGGTGTTAAAGAACAGGATAGAAATAAGAAAAACAAAAACAAAACAGGCACAAAAGAGTTTAAAGGACAAGATAGAAGACAGGATTTGGAAAAATTATCTGAAGTGGAGCAGCAAAGACTCTTCACAGAATGCTTATAGACCAAGGTATGGAAAGGAAAGGAGAGGGTAACAGTAATTTGTAATAAAAAAATTTTGGTCATTGATCCAAATCTAATTTCAATTATAGAACAGCTCTGATATACCATCCATGGTACAGATGGGACACAGTTACATCTTTATCACTAACTACTAGTAGTTACCAGTTATTGGTAATATTGGTAATTATTAAAGCTATTTTGGTCAAGTAACTTAGCATAAGAAAAAAATCATTACATTTACTTTTTTAAATGACATTGGATTTGAGTTTTTCAGCTACCAAGTTTCTTTTGGTCACTCTATATGAATGGTAATATAATTTATATATTAATTATTATGGAATGTGGACAACCATCAACAAAGGCTGTGCTTTTATTAATATATTTTAACAAATAATATAAAAGGGATGTTGTATGCATACATGGTAGTTTATTGGTTCAACATTTTTTAGTACATGAGACAGAAGAGGCATAACATTTGCTATTTGTATCAATAAAGAATTCTCTCATTAAAGGCTAACTCATTTCATCTTCCATACCAATGATAAGGGAATTCCTAAGAGGAAATCCATACAAAAGGAAAATACAGGAAATAGCTGGACAATCTCCTTTATGATTATTTCTATTATTATTTACAACCACCTATATAACAATTGTAAAAAAAAAAAAACAAAAAACATTCCCCTTCCATACCTTTCTTCTTTCCTTTAAAGAATCTTAACCTATGTGAAAAAAAAATCCAAAATATTTTTATTGGAACTATATTAGTTGACTCAACATAATAGAAATACCTAAGTTTTCATAGTTTTATAAGAAGAGAGACTTTGAAAGATAGTACTTCCACTCTTGTGGGCTAAAAACTGTCTGAAGAAACCTTTGATGAAGGAGTTTTATCCCACAGTATACACCCCTGTCTGTAAAAGAAGAGTTGAGTCTCCATAATATAGACAAAAGAGAAACATGTAATGAAACTTGAGCAATGTATTAAAAAGGAAACTGCCCTTTAGAGATAATGGATCTATTCTCTACTCCATACATGAATGCAACTCTCATTAACACTAATGGAAGTTACGCATGAGCATCAAGAAAATATACCTGGTATAACGGATTTCCAAAATGGATAATGGCATCTAATCTATTCCTAGTATAGTTGTGTCTTTCTGCAGCCAAACAAAAGTAACCCTGAAATTTGGGGATAGAGATAAGCATTTATGTAAAGAATTTTAAAGTATTCAGAAACTCAGAACACAGCAGTACCTTTGCATTTTTCCTTCCCTCTCAAACAAGTTTTTCCTCAGGGTACCTGGGTGGCTCAGTCGGGTAAATGTCCCACTCTTAATATTGACTCAGGACATGATCTCATGGTTGTGTTTGTGAGATTGTCCCCACATCTAAGAATCCCACATCCAGCTCGGAGCTGACAGCGTGGAGCTCAGTGGAGATTCTCTCTTTCCCTCTCTGCCCCTCCTCTGCTCGCTCTCTCCTCAAAAATAAATAAACATTAAAAAAAATAATAAAACTGTCTTTAAAAATATTTTTCCAGTCACAATGATTTACTTATATTTTGCCACAGCACAGATTCTAGGAGACTAGTGTCAAGGCAGGATGTTATCTAATTAAAACATGATAACCTGTAGTGCACTTACATGATGTCTGACACAAAATTTGTGCTCGGGTAAGTTTGGTTGTTTCCCCAATTTCATTTGTGTATTCTGTATAGAAAAATGTCATGATACTATCTATCAATAATCCAGAAATCTTTATTTTCTCTGCATCAAAAATTCTTGATTAAACATTACCTATTGATGTTTTGGTAATTTCACTTAGCTGCCTGAAAACCTTTTACAGTAAAATTTTTAAAAATCAAATAGTCACAACATTCAAGTAAATGAAATTTTTATTATGCAAATTATAAATATATTTACCTAATTTATTGAAAATAGTCAAGTTAGATATTGATATAATATTCCAATAAACATAAAAATAAAACCAGGGAAGTTTTATTAGCCCTTCACCTAAATACCCTCCATGATTTCTGTCAAAAGTGTAATGTCTGTATTGAACACCAGTCTTATGTTCAGAAACACTTGAGGACTGCCTCTCCATACAGCTGTTCTGTGTTCAACCATAGGACAGGAAAAAGCTCATTGTTTTAAAATCAGTTACTTCACAGTTCATGGTTTTAGTTTCTGTAAGTAATTAATCCCCCAGTTTATCTAAGTGAGTTCTTATCTGTTTCATGTATTGACAATTTAGGAGTTTTCTCTGATCATTTTTCTTCAATTTTTCTACTAAAATTAAGTTTCAGAAGTTTGCCAGTCACATTTCTTCTTGTTCAACATGTTCTACATGTTCAACATGTAGATCTTTCTCTCTCTCACTCACTCAATCTCCCTCCCTGCCTTCTCTCTTGCTTTTTGTTTTCCTCTCTGTCAACTCCACATAAAACTTAAGCATTTCTCTTCTTCTTTGCTATCTAACAGGGTAAATCAAATAAATTTTATTGAAGTTTTAAAGAATCATGTGCAAGATAGAAACCAAACTGGCTTAATGCTGATATAAACATCTTCATATTTTCCATGATAATTATATATATAAATATACTACTGAATTTTTTTGCAAAAGATTCAAGCCATTCCTTCTGAGATCTGAAATATGACAAATGAGAGAAAAATAGAGATTTTGACATGGAATCTATAAACATCATAGATCAAAAAAGTAGTGGGGGAAGCCGGCAAGAATAGAATTAGCATGACTGAAAATTTCCTGTATGCCTGACCCTTGAAATATTAGGTACTACTATCATACATTTAGGATCTCTTTGAATGCAAAGATCCTGAAGCTTAGAGAGATTTAGTAAAATTCAAGAAGACATATACGTTGTAAATAGTATATATGTACACATGCATACACCACACAGATGGGTGTATATATGTGTGTATCTCAAAACTCTTGGATTTTCCACAGCTAGACAAGGCTGTCTCATTAATAAAATGGACTTTTATTTACCCAAAATGCCCTAGCACCTGAATAGGTATTCTAAGCCATGAAATTAGAACACTTTTGGTCTCCTACAATAATTCTAACTATATGCACCTCTACACTACATGAGCTATACACTAGAAAACAACTTCTTTCATTTATTTATTGGTTTATTATTTATTTATTTAAAAAGTGACAGAGAGTACATGAGCAGGGGAGGAGCAGAAGGGGTGAGAGAAAGAAAGACAGAGAGAGACAGTGAGAGAGAATCTCAAAGCAGACTCCACACCCGGCACGGAGCCCTATACCGGGCTTGATCTCTCCATTGTGAAATCACAACCTGAACCAGAAATAAGAGTGGGTTGCTTAATCTACTGAGCCACTAAGGCACCCCAAAAAATATCTCATTTTCAAAACTACAGTGCCCCAGTTATTTCATATTTCATATTGCTTGTATATTGCTACTAATCCCAAATGTAATAATTTTTCAAGGACATGTTTTCCATTCCGATTCAGAAGAACACTATTGGTTCCCCAATTTCCTCATATAAAATGATGATAACCTGCCCTCCATTCTCACATAGTTGTTGAAGGATAAACTTTATGCAAAATAATCTTTTTGTTGAAGCGAGCTATTTTGTGAATTTTCGGTTCCATTGTTAGGGACTGATCTAATCCAGCTGCTAACTCAGAAAAGGAAAAGGTAAGCCCTGGCATGCTGCCAGGGCCAACTGTTCAGACCCAGAGAATCCCCAGAGGGCTTGACACATCAAAAGCACCACTCCTGGCTGGTCTTGCCAGCAATGTTTCGGAACAAACTCAGATAAGCTCGTCACAAGAGAAGCATATAATTCAAGAGAGGAGGATTTAGGAAAGAGAAAAGGAGAAATTTATTTCAGGTGATGGTAGCCAGAGAAGGTGACTGGCTCAAGACCCAATAATTGACTCTCCACCAGATGGACACCTAGGTTTTATAGAAAGAGTTTGGTGTGGGGGACAGAGTAGGTACAAGAGAGCAAGCAGAAGGCCTGGGATCATAAGTCCCTATGTGTTCAGCCCAGGATCATGGGCAGGGAAGGGAGCATGTTGGGTGTGGTCTTCTAGGCATTCTGTTGAGATCAGGGCTTTTCTGGTCTGGAGGTTGAAATATTCCTGTCAATGCAAAACATCATCATGCCTCAAAAAGTGTTACAGGAAATAAGAACAATGGGTTTTAGTTACAGCAAGAGTTACGTGGTCTTGTCTATTTCTGGTTTTAACTCTTGGGCAAGAGGGTTCCTTAACCCCATGACCTAAAATAATGCTTTACACATAATAACTCTAAATAAATAATTGAATGGATGACCTGTGACCTCTTGGTTCCACATACAGCTCCAAAGAAAGTACACAATGAAAACCACACCTATTACTATATCACAATTAAAAGAAACCATTTTTAGTGGTCTAAAAATAATATACTTCAGATTGGTAACTATCATTCACTTTACCATTTACTTTATATACATCTGTTAATTTTCCGTTTAAAGAGACTAGAGGCCATTATAGCAAAAGCATGGGAAATCCCTAAAAATACTTGTTAAAATCCTCAAAATATTGTTATAGTATTTATGGTCTTTATGAAAGGTTAAATAACTTGTTTGTGCTTCAATCTCCATAGCTGCAAAACTGGAGCTGAATATTTATCCCATTCATCTGTTAAGATGAAAAGGCACTGTACCTGGTACATATTACACATAAAATAAGTTATTATTACTTTATTGTCATCACCATCAACAATATTCAAACCAATATAATGAAGTTAGAAAGAACTACTTCATAATATAACATTTAATTCATAATTTACTGAAATATATTTTTAGGTGTCAACAGTACTTGATAATTGATGGGCATTAAATAGGGTACACAAAGCACTAATGGCAGGAACCAAAAGGATTCCCTAATACAAATGCCTCTCAAAATAGAGAATGATTGTGATATCATCTATCATAGTGTAGGAGTTCTATCAGCACAGCATTAGGTATTTTATTCTCTGCAAAATCTAAATTTGTATACTCAAATAATCAGTTTGTGCCCTTAGAAGCTTAAACTAACTGAAAATTTCTCCTTTCTTTCCTTATTGCTTTCCTTCCTTCTTTCTTTCTTCTTTCTTTCTTTTCTTTCTTTCTTTCTTTCTCTTTTCATTTCCAAAAATTTAAACTTTACTCAATATTCCAAGAAAATAAAACAATGTGCTAACTTCTTCCCCTTATTTCATAATTTTCTTATCTATCTCTTTACCCAAACTCTATTTTTAAATCCCTTTACTTCCAAGAAAAGTCTCAGAAATGCATTCATTCTGGAGTATAAACATATAAAGATCAGATAAGAATTATAGTGTTATTTGTGGAAAGGAGAAAGGTGTTATTTTATATTTGGTTTAAAGTACCCATCATCTAATAAACATCACCAAGTGTAAAAATTTGGCCCTCAAATTTCTTACCTACTCATGGCTGGCCCCTGCTGAATTTTCAAAGCTGCATCTCTACAAAGTCCTAAAATATTGACTCAACACTTAGAGAAAAAGTATAACTGTCAGAAGCAAAATAGAAACACCAAAAGCACAAGAAATCAGCTACATAACTTTTAAAGCACACATTATAAGTTTATTCTTGTCAAGGTAGAATATTGACTATTAATAACAGGTAAAAAGACCCTAAATACTATCTTGTGTAAAAATCTACCACAGTTATATCTAAGTTATCCTTCCAACTTTTTCTCCTTATTCATATTATATCTATATCTCCTAAAAATAAGAATATTACTTGTATCTGCTTAGGAATCAAATGAAAATATTCATCCTTTCATTTTGATTCATATTTACCAAAGTATTACACCTTCATGTTTATTGTATCAAACTATGTTCCAGTTAACACCTTAGCTATATGCCCTTCAATCTTTGATAAGTGTAATGGAATTCTGAGTATGTCATACAGAATTGCCTTCTGGTCTATTCTCAACCAGCCTTATAATATGCCATGTTTTTTTTTTTTTTCAGGTCTGAATAGCTAAACCTTAAATTTGATAGATTAAAGCAATGTATTTTTCATTAAAAACACATACTGAGAATAATAAACTTAAAAAAGAATAAAGAATGACTCTGTAGATTGGACCATATAAATGCAAAACACAAAAGAGAATAGTTACATTAAAATAAATATAATTTAAAAGTCAAATTTAAATATATGCAGAAATCATATGAAAGTGTGTGTATTTTAGCCATCAAGTACAGACAATATTATTTGCCTCAAAATTCTTAAGTTTCTTAAATGAAATAATATAATGTTTAATATATGAGGAAAACCACTGTAAAAAGTGAGTAATGTTACTATGGCAACAGAAAACCATTCAACTAGTCTTAAGCACTAACAAAAGTGAAAATGAATCCTTGCTCCATGAGAAATAATTATTAAAGAAGGATATCCACTATGCTAGTTACACTTTTGAGTTAATAAATATTGCAGTAATATTTAAAAGCATATTTCTTATAGAAACATTATGTTCTGAGTCTTTAGAAATAAACTTTTTAAAAATTAAGGAAACTTGGCTCTAATTCTGAAGACAACATGTGATGTCTCTTGGGATAAAGATGGTAGATCAAAATAATTGATTTCATTTTCTGCTTCACTCAGCATATATTTATTAGACTTCTATGTCCTAGCACTGTGATAGGTACTGTGGATAAAATATTGAACAAACAATGCAATCCCTATTATCTTGGTTAGAAAGTAAAGTAGGAAAAAAAACAGCAATCATTTAATCATATATATATATAGTTACATTAACCATAGGAACTTTGCATATGTTGTTTCTGCTGTCAGAAGCAATGAGTGGAAAGAAGGATAGGAAACAAATTCCTGACATAGAAAGAATGTATGGTGATTTCTAGACACTGTTTTTAAGAATCCGGTAGGGGCCCAAACATTAATACCTTCCACACCAGTTAATAATTTGGACTTTAGTCTGAAGGCAATGAAGAAATATTGAGAGAAACTATTCAGAAAAATGAAGTAGTCATATTTTCATCTCAGAGAAAATTAAATTTCAGACTCCAATGCTTAGTTTTCTTGGGGAAACAATTATCAAAATCTTACAAAACAACAAAAGGTTTGTATGTGAATGGCTGAGTTGCTACACTTCTGCTTCTCACCATTTTTTTTTTTCATTTTTAGATTATGCTGAAGGGGCAGCTCCTACTGGAATGTATTCTCATAGCACAACAGAAGGAGTTCTCAGCAACTGGCAATGTCCTAAAGCCTCTGGCTTAATGTGAAACAAGATCTCTTTTGCTCCAATTCCATTGGTTCCCACAAGCCAGATGGCCAAGACTGACTAAATGATCTGAAAGCATACTTTAACTACTCAGAGGCATGGTAAACTGCATGGCAAGTGGAAGGGAGAGTAGATAAGTAATTCTTTTTTTGAGAAGGGAGAGTATGATTAGAAATAATCAAACAACCCACTATAGAGAATATTCTAACTTATCCACATATTTATGTTTAAATATATTTTTGTGACCTTAATAAAAGTATAAGATCATTGAGCAAGGTCATAACATTCTTAAAATCACCTTTCGTGTTATTTAAGTATGAGGAGACAGGTGATAGATCTATCATTAATGAAGCATTTAGAGGAAGTATTCAAGGATGACTACTTCAAGCAATAATTTGAAGACATACTGTAAAATGTCATAAAATATGTATCTTCTAATAAAAAAGAAAACAAAATTTAAAATCTTCGCAGATAATAGATTTTAAAACTCACATTGTGATTCATATTTAGTATTTGTTTTATCTATATCAAGCAATTTAATTTTAAATGTTTCATAATCAGAATATTAGGGCTTATCCCCAGCAATTCACGCCCATACGTGTCACAAATATATACAGCACTATCTCATATAAATAAACTTTAAAACTTAGCCAACCACTTCCCATAAAATAGTAGGTTAATTAATGAATATAGTGAGGGTACTTATTTGGCATTTAAAATATGAATCATTTTATTTGAAAATTGATAGTTTAACTTTATTAGAGATAGATAACCAAAATCTATGTGCTGACTAAGGTAGTAACTTCATTTTGTACTTTTTAATGAAGAAGGAATTTCTAAAGCCATAACAATTATCCCTTTGCCACTGAAAACTCTGTCTAATGATCTGGCCTCCTGGAAATTTCACCAGTTTGTCTGGAAATTTGAACACCTCCTGCCTGATCAAAGTGAACAGGAATTGTAACATTTCTTAAAAAGTACCTTATTAATCCTAATAAATACTAATTTTCATAAGTATTATTTCATAGAACTTTATTTTCATTGGGTTTACCTTTTTGAAAGTCATCCATTTGTGATGGTAGTGTTCCATTGCTATGTAACAAATTATTAAAAAATTAGCTATTTCAAGCTATATAAATTTATTGTCTCATATTTTCCTTGAGTCAGGAATCTAAGTACAAATTTAGTTGGCTCTTGTGCTAAGAGTGTCACCATGGTAAAATCAAGATGGCAGCCAGGAACTGCAATCCTGCCTATTGGCAGAATTCAGTCCCTTGAGGCTGTAGGGACAGAAGTCTCCATTTTCTAGCTCATTGGAGGTCAGAAACACTCTCAACTCCTAAAAGATATCCGGAGGACCTTGCCAATCTCCCACCACCCCCATAAAGCAGTTCACAACATGGTAGTATGTTTCTTCAAGGACAGCAGGATCTACTGTTTGATGTTTTGTCTTAAGGGTTTGACTGATTATATCAGAACCAATCAGGAAAACCCCTTGTCATTAATTCAAAGTCAACTTACAAGGAGCTTATTTTTGTCCTACCCACATTCCAGGGGAAAGGATGAAATCCTCAGGGCCACTTTCAATTTTTTTCCTCCTACACATGGTTATACATTTTTTTTTTTTTTTGGACAGCTAACCCTGCTGATTCACTCAACAATTTAAAATTGTGGAAATAAAATTTCAACCCACACAATTCATTATAAGTACAATTTGACAATTGATTCATCTGGAAGGTCCTTGAAAAAAATATTTTCACAATACATATCATGCTGTAAAACTTTTGTAAATAAAAACTCACTTCACATAAACACATATTTAAGCCTAAAATAAATTTAGGATGAACAGTGAGTCAATCAGAAAGGGTTAAAGAGGAAGTAAGATGGGTTCTTTAATCATTCCACTCCCACAGGTTTTTCCAATCCAGTCCTTCCCTTTCCCTTACTCCCTTTCCTCTAGGGATGATCCGGGCAAACATCAACACAGAGAATCTCTACTAGCAATTTCAGTAATTAGTAAAAACCATTATCCTAAGATACTCTGGGTTCCTGAAAATTGTTAGCTAGATTTTTAGTGAACAAGCACACAAATCAGTGAGACAAAAAGAATGAAAGGAAGAATACTGGCCGGCAACACTAATCTTATCCCAACACAAGGTAAGTCCTGAAATTTGTATTTTAAACTGAATGCTCAGCAAATTTCAAAAGTTACATTTATTTTCCTTTATTTTAATTCTTAGGGCAGCTCTTATATATTCAAAAAATACACATATATCTGTCGTTAGATATGAATAACAAACAAAATCTGAGGGTGGAAGTTGATAAATGTTAAATGATGAAGGAAATCATTACCTTTCAATATAAGTAGAAAAATCAAAGGCTAATAAGGGTTTGGAAACCTGGACAGCATTGGTGTTGCCACTTGTTACTAAAAATTATCTTATTTCATCATGGTATACATTATAGTATAAATATTTAATTGTTTATCAAAACTATTCAAGAGAGAGATGATTTTAGGTACATTCTTCAGGAAGATATAAAGAAGTGCTCAATTACCCAATTCAGTTACAGCTTGAAATCTGTACAGTTTTGAGATTCATAGCCAGTTTGAATGGATTGGCACTAACTTTCTTATTTTTCTGTGATACTTTTTATTGTTTATAAACTTCCTGTGTGCTATATATTTCATCCTATCATGAAATATATGATTCAGATTGGAAAATATGGAGATAATAACTATAAACAGTTAGTTTTACCATGCTGAATAAGATCAACCTATACATATGAATATGAAGAGAGATATGAATCAAAATATAACTTAAAAATATAAGACCATTCTACCCATCAGACTGGCAAAAATATGAAAAATGGTTGACAAAACACGCTGAAATTTTACTGTAACACTTTAATCCCAAGAAAAAGTTAACAAAAAGCAGATTATCGTTCATTTTATCAGAGAAGTTTAAAAGGTAAATAAAAAGGATCTCAACTCTAAGGTGATCTTTTGCTCCGATCCCTTGAGGATGGGATTCCAAAAAGATTTCACAATATCCCTTTAACCATCAACAAAGTGAACAGATATTTAGAGATTCAGAAATTTATTCATAATTCTGAAAATATCTTTGTCAGCTCTTCCTATAAACCATATAAACATCACTCTACCATTTAAAGAGAAAAAATTAAGCGCAAAAAATAAAATCAGCTATTTATTTTTTATTCTACAAATTTACTTTAGCTTAATTGATTTTTGGGGGTGTTCAGTTTGAGAAATTGTAACACGTGTGTAAATTCGTGCAACCACCATAACAAACTTACTGGGCTACTCTTTGTAATCACAGCATACCTCGCCCCCTGGAAAATGCTGATTTGTACTCCTCAGTAGAGCTTTGTCTTTTCCATAATGTCACATAAATAAAATACATAGTAGGTGACCTTTAAACAAAATGTGGAATGTTGGAGAAGTACAAACAAGAGTTACAAAAAAAACCCCACCAAATCTTAATATAATCATGTAGAGTCTATTAAAATAACTCTGTGGAAATAGAGCTTAGACTTGCTCTAGTAGGCTTAGAACCAAAGACAAAACTAATTCTATAATATATGAGGTCAGAATGGAAGGATGGAAATGATGCCTTGTGTTACCAGACTTAAGACAAGAAAATGTAAAGCTGTCCTCAAATTCACCTCCAAAGAATATTTATCTTTTAGATATGTTCTACAACTTTGGAATTTATTTTAAGCTGACTGTACGCATTTCCCCCTTTGGAACATGGGGCACAGTATATCCACCTGTTAGGGTCAATTAATTTGTGAAAGAGCTCCGACAGCTTTGAGCAAAAGCTTCTTTCCATTTATTAAGGAATCAGAGAGTTGCCATATGTTAATTGCTAATCCATTTCTCACTTAGAATAGTGAGACAACAAAAAGGCCTTTTTTTACACAGCATATTAAATTGTTTTTAAAATAGTAATGGATATTGCTATAACCATGTGGGATAAACTTTCCCCTGAGAATCTCTCCGTTGTTTGTGAACTTGTTTCCTCTATTCCAGTTTTTGGAAACAAAAATATGGACAGAGTTAAAAAATTCTTTTAGGGGCTCCTGGCTAGCTCGGTCCAAGCATGCAACTCTTGATTTTCAAGTCATGAGTTCAGGTCCCATGTTGGACCTAGAGCCGACCTTAAAAAATGGGTGGGAGTGGTCTTTCAAATGGTTGTGATTCATCTTTATAAAGTGAGTTGAAATCATGAGTATAATAATTTATAATATAGAACAACTCAGGAGGCTCCTGGGTGGCTTAGTCGGTTAAGCGTCTGACTTCGGCTCAGGTCATGATCTCACGATTCATGAGTTCAAGCCTCACTGTGGACTCTGTGCTGACAGCTCAGAGCCTGGAGTCTGCTTCAGATTCTGTGACTCCTTGTCTCTCTGCCCATCCCCTCCTCATGCTTGTCTCTATTTCTCAAAAATAAATAAATGTTGGGAAAAAAACCAACTCCATAAATATTGCTTTATGATGAAAAACACATAGCTTTATATCAATTAAGATATTGTGTTGTTAGCTAGACCTTTCAAATAGCAAATTGATAGAGCAGACATTAAATAAAAGTATTGAAACTAGCTGGAGCTGTCACAGCTAGAAAGTGATAAAGAAGGTTTCACATTCCCACTTGAATTTATGGTATTTTATTGGTTGTTAAATAGTTTCAATGACCACTTCAAACTCTAAGTAAAGGAGAACATTTCCAAAGTGTTTAATGTAGATAAGGATCCATATCCATTATAGATGTATGTTTAAAATAATTCAAGGATTAGAAAAAAAGTAATAAATATTTGTTTCAACTTATACTTTCTACTATCTGTCCATTTCTTTCCCTTAATATAATATAGAACTTCAAAATCTACCAGTCATTATATGTATAAGTTGGTGAGAATATTCCGATTCACATTCTAAACGTAACTACCCTGGAAGGTTGCAAAGTCATAACAATGAAAACTGTTCTCATAAATAATAAAATAACAAAAGCTTGTCTTGAAATACTGTGGTTTTTTTTCAGTGCAGATTAGAGAGCTGTCACGCAGAATTACACAAGGATAAAATCTGGTGCACAATCTGCAAGGCCTTAGGAAATAGCTATTTTCCAAATAAACCTCAAAATAATATTTTTATTTTGTTCTTGTGCATTTCACACTCATGCTGCAGCTGGTTCATTTCTCCACTGAGGACAGTTAGACAATTCCTGTGTTCTCCTATATTGTATATTCTATTCCTTAAGCTACTTAAGAAGTCATTGGCCTTGATTAACAACAATAAACATTTACTGAGCCTCAACTATGTGTTAGGTACTTCATTAGTTACACAGCTTAGAACAGAGAGTCACTCCAAAGCAAACATACCCAGTTAGATTTCCTACTTCAAAGTAGTATTTCCTACTTTCTGAAGACTATATCTAACCAACCACTTGGAGCATTAATTCACAAGAAACAATTTGTACCTGCGCAGTTGATGAATTTTGTGCTTCTGAAAATATGATATAGAAGAGTCAGCATTGCCTCTGGGGAGCAGCTAAGGATTAGACATCTGAGTAAGCAAATAAGGAAAGTCAAGAGTAAGGGCTCTGGCTAGAAGCTTATGGGTCAGAAAGGGAACACTGGTGTGGAATGAGAAGATAACAAAGGAGGACTTGATGTGATCTGGTGGAGGGGCAAGAGGGACCGATCCTATGCAAAAGCCTGAAGTCGTGTAGATTTACTATGTGCTGCTCGTTTTGTATTTTCTTTGGCTCTATGGACACAAGAGTTACTTTTTACTTACCTCATATAACTAATATTTCTCTATCCACTCACCAACAAAATTTGTTCTTGAAAAAATAGAATTTCCTTTGATTTAAGGTTTAAAATACAAAGCTTCAATTTCTACCCCATTTGTCAAATGCTGGAAAAGAGTCAGCTAAAGATAAGACTCAATGCATTATGTATACAGCACCCACCAATTCTGCCACCTTAAGGTCAGCCTTTGCCCTTTCCTTAAAGAAAAAAAAATAGTGTTTAACCTCGCTCTGGACATCCCATTTTCCTTTTGAGGATTTAGAATACTGGGAAGAGAAACCAAGCAAGAGCTACTTACTTCAGGGGAAAAGAGGAGAGAGTAAAATTTTAAATGTCTCATTTTTATTCTCTGGTTATTTCAGTTTTATCCTTGACTTATTTTTGGGTTTGGATCCTATTAATCTGTCTTTGCATCTAGTCACTGTAAGCTCATAAAAGCAAATTACAGATAACAGTTAAGCAATGATTCAGAACCCACATCTTTCTCCAAGCCCACCTAGCCTGCCTAATTGTACTACATACTCCTGGTTTCAAATTCATGATTCCTTATGGTAACTTCAATACTATTCTTCAAACTTCACCCTCCCTCTGCTTGTACTGGTTTGCTAATAGACTTCAGCATTTTAGATGCTGGTGACTCTCTACTATTTTTGGCATTATCTGTGGGCAGCAAATGGTTAACTCTGCAAGTCTGAGTTACTCAAAAGCTGCACATTATCCCCTCCCCCCCAAAGAAGCTCTGTCTTTAGATCTGGTCATGAGCAGCTCTTACTAGATCTGGTCATGAGCAGCTCTTACTAGATAATCTCTGAACACACACACACACACACACACACACACACACCAGTAAAAATGTGCTTTTTATTAAAAGAAGCAGCAATATGATGGGCAGACCAAAACTAAATGTCCTTAACAGAGTGGCACTTAAGGCTTTTAAAAACAAATCTATGCCTCAGTTTTGCTTTGTGTCCCTCCCCCTCCTCGTTCCCCGCCCAACGTGGATCCATCTTTAGTTATAAAAAAAAAGGTCGCTATTGTTGTACGATTATATGTGGCCATGCCTCTATGACTCTGGGCATTCTATTGCTTGTGTGTGGAAGATCTATCCTCCTCCTCTCTAACTTTTGAAGTCTTACCCTTCCAGACTCAGTTCGAATATAACTTTTTTGATGACACGTGTCATAATTCACCAGTCAGAATCAATTGTTCACTTTGGGCTGCTTTAGGTATTCGGCTCACATTTTTATTATGACTTCAGTCTTAGGGTTGTTGTTTGTATTTCTGTCCATCAGCTGATTAAACGACAGGAAAAACAAGTGTCTAAACTATTTTTACATACTCTAATTTGCAGTGGTGCCCACGAATAGCTGGATTTGTAGCTTCTCCATATCCTTTTCACTCCTCCCAGTCCCACCCTATCAATTTATAATCTAAATAAACAGCATAATTGTTATCCAAAAACAGTGTCAACACGAACCTTCTCACCTCACTTTCTCATCAGACTGCAACCAATAAGCACAACCCATATGAATTTTTTGGAATCACTTCTAATCCTAGTGCTTTGTTCACAATAAACAGTAAATATTTCAGTTTACATTTGATTGAAGGAAAAAGCTTCCCAGTCTCTCTTTAACTATGCTTCATTGACCCACAATTAGTCAAACTTCTAGTTAGATGGTAAATTATTGAAAATTAAAGTTTTAAGTAACAAATGTTGGTGTAAGACTGTAGGAAGAAAATATGTATAAGTATAAAGTGAATTTAATTTGGATACATTATATAAATTAATATGTATTATATTAATTATTATTAATATGTATGTCTAAATATATTATTATATATGTCTAAATAAATAAAATTAAATAATTAATAAGTAGAAATAATTAAATTAAATTACATAGAAAGAATTTAATTTGGATACATTGTATAATATATATAATTTTATATATACATCTAAATAAATAGAATTAAATAAGTGGGTTATAAGACATATCCAAAGAAATGGCAAAAGCCACTTTTTAAAAAATAGCACATCCAAAATCAACATAATTAGTTCTCTGACCATACCTATTGCTGTCTTTTTACAGAACTATGACTACAGTCACAATCAGATTTTTCAGCTGAATTCCAGCTGCAAAATTTGTATTTCTCATAGATATATGAGAGAGAGAAGAAACACGGCCTCATTTTCAATCCCTAGGTTGAGACCACCGTGTCAGCTGGAAAATGATAAACTTTAACTTTTTAAATGAGTTCATTTTATGTGGATATCACTTAGAAAGAATAAATGTAAAGCAGAAATAGTGTATTTTTTGGTACCTTTCAGACTTCAGCCAAAGCTAGAAAGGGTGGCTGTACATTACAGAAAAATATTTTCCTTCCTACCAACAGATGTTGCATACAGCTGTCTAAAATAATCTCATCAAACTGATATATAGTATACAGTTACAGATCTTCATAATATAAGTATTCACTGTAAGGCAAAAAATCATCACCTTTGATTTTAAATTTGATTTAAATAACCTATTTTTTTGCTTTTATTTTCATATTTTTCCCCAAAGCTGAAATGTATCCCGTAACCTAGAAAGAAACAACATTTTCCAGTAAATGTACAATGGGATTTTATTTTACTTTTTAAAAAACTTTTAGTTTCAATCCTAAAATTGACGTGGTCTTTCTAATACCTTTGTACATTATTTTTTAACCTGATGTTTTAAAAAATGGAACGGTATCATAGATAAGCTGCTATATAACGACTGCCACTTCAGATAGCTGTGAAATTAGGTGATTAACTAGTTGGTACTTAACCTTCTAATTTCTGTATAAATCTAATTACATGAAATAGAAGTGGGGGTTTTGATTTTTTACTTTGCTTTTCTGTTTGGAGTGTCATTGTAACTACACTATTATAAATGATGGAAAATAATTGCATATGTTAAAAAAATAAATTGTGTTATATTAAAAAATAATAATAGTAAATAAAAAAACAAAAAAAAATAAAATATGTTATCTGCAAACAGAAAAAAAATCAAACAGTAATGTTTTTTAAATGTTTTTGTTTATTCTTGAGAGAGAGAAAGTGTGAGCAGGGTCAGAGAGAGAGGGAGACACAGAATCTGAAGGCAGGCTCCAGGCTCTCAGCTAGCTGTTAACACAGAGCCCAACGCAGGGCTTAAACCTGCGAACCGTGAGATCATGGCCTGAGCTGAAGTTGGAGGCTTAACCGACTGAGCCACCCACGTGCCCCAGTAATATTTGATACATAGATTCAAATATGGCATTTAAGATCTCCAGTGCCAATCCATGTACCGACTATACCTTTTTAGCTAAACTTTCCCCTGTACTGTACAAGACCAAGATGATTTATTTAAATTGACCTGCTCAGATTGATGAATAGTTCAATAACAATGTCTTTCACTAATACAATGTATAAGTCACAGTACCAAACACTGTATACACTCTAATATAAATAGACATAGTAGCAAGATTTAGGGTTCCCTGGGTGGTTCAGTCACCAAGTGCTGACTCTTGGATCCAGCTCAGGTCATGATCTCATGGTTGATAAGTTCAAACCCCACTGTCAGTGCAAAGACTGCTTAGGTTTCTCTCTCTCCTTCTCTCTCTGCCCCTCCTGAGCTTGCTCTCTCTCTCTCTCAAAATAAATATATAAAACAAAACAAAACAAAAAAACATAGTAGCATGATTTAGACATAGATATTTGAGTTTATATATCAGACCAAATAGTAGTTATGTCACCATGGTAAGAACTCAGACCTCTTTTCCTCATATATGATTTGATTATAATATTTAACTCATAGAGCTTTTATGAGCATAAAATTAGTGTATGTAAAGTGTTATACAAATTGTAAATGCTCAATAATTGTTAATTGATATTTTAGTCCTAGCTCTGTCACCAAATAATCAGGCAAGTCATTTACTCTTAAGCAAAGATAATAAATAGCATCTTCACGAACTTGTTACTAAGGTTGCCACAAGTGCAACATTTTAGTAATTTATGTGTCAACTTAAAAAGATCTTTTTAATATAGGTAATCAGTCTTAAAGGAAATGGAGTAAATAAAGTTAAGAATATGCTGAAAGTAAGTATAATTGTAAATGAGAGATTTGAGAAGACAAAAAATGAAAGAGAGAGAGAAGAAAATAAATGAAAACATAGCCTATTTCTGAGCTGGGAACTCTATAAACATGGAACAGAATGTGTGACATGTACAGACCAAAAGTAAAAAGGTTTAATAAAACACAGAAACCTGAAAAATACTATGAACTTATGATACAATAATTATTTTAGAAAGTGTAACATGATTACTCAATAAATGTTATGAATATAGATGGGTTCAGAACAATCTTACCATGTGTGTATTTTTATCTCCAATTCCTTAATTGGAAAAACAGAAGTTCCAAAAATTTAAGTTTTTTTATCCAAGATCCATGGCATAGCTTGAACAATGCAAGAGCTAGAATTCAAACTTAAGTCCTTGCCTATAAAGCCTGAGTTAGTTCTAGGATATTAAACTGCCCCTCAGTTCCATGAAATCATGTAAGAAGTGTGTCTGAAAGCAATGGCAGAAACTGAAGCTGAAACAGTCAATACATAAGGTGCCAAACATTTTAGAAAGATTTTTTTTTTCATTAAAAAGAAATGAAATGTATCATTCAGGTGGCCAGACAAATAAGTGGTAATGGTATCATCAATATCCTAAAGGAAGAAGTTGAATAATTAATTAACACTAGCAAAACATTAATAATGCAAGAGTGAAAAGAATAGACATAATCTTCTATAGGTTTGTATAAGGGTGACTTTGTGTATTATATTTTATATTGTACTATGATATATATATATATCAAATTGGATACTGAATTCCAAAATTGGTTCTGCCATGGGAAATGTTAACCTTTCATATTGGCTTTAGAACTTAACATTACACTTCTCACAAATTTAATCTATCCTCCTCTGACACTCTGTGTCTTATATTCCCTATATTAGTGAAGATAGGCTTACTGCTGTAGCCCACAAATGTTGAAATTTCACTAGCTTACAACAGTAAACATTTGTTGCTCATTGAAAAATGCCTAAAATGGGTTTTTCTAATCAGTGACTGGCTCTCCTTTAAGCTGTGATTGGGGATCTAGGCCTCTTCCAAATTGTGAATGTCATCTCTGGTCCTCATATGGCTTCTGAGATCCACAGACTATCTGCATCAAGAAAAAGAACAGGACAAAAATCATACATGGGAGGTTTTGTAGGCCTGACCTAAACATCTGTAGACCTCTGTGTGTGTGTAATATGTGTATATATGTATAAATATATGTCTATACATATATACATGTGTGTATATACATATATGTAATATACATTACAATGTATAAATAGTATATTTTCCTTTGTCTAGAATTTAGTCACATGGTTATATCTATTTACAAGGGAGGATGGAAATGTAGTCTAGTTTTACGCACAGGAAGATTTGGTGACAAACCAGCTAGTATGTGTATTTGAAGAGGATACCCCATTCCAGAGTTCCACACATCTGAATGCTTTGAGATCCATTCCAAATGCAACCATAAGATGCTCGAGTTACTCCAACATAGATGTGATTTCTGCGATATGTGAGTCATTGAACAAGTTTGTAAGGCTTTTGTTTTATTTTCTTTTTATATTGCTTTTAAAAATTTTATCCTAAAGACAAATTAGGTTAACAATGTGATTCAGAAACCAATTATCACAAGTTCAAATGCCAACATGCTGACTTATTAACTTCCTGACCTTGAAAATTTGCTTTAACTCTCTGTGACTTGGTTTACTTATCAATAAAAGAAGACTCATCTTGAAGTAGAGGTAAGGACTTGATTGATATAATGCATATAAAGCTCTTAAATGAGTAGCTGACACATGATGAGTCTTCAGTAAATGTTATCAATTATCTTAAATATGCATTTATTATCTATTTACAAATCTCATTACTTTTACTAAACCGTAAATCTCCTGAGAGCCACCATAATGTCTTATTCATTTAGGACTTTATGTATTCTTTCTATAATATTAGGAATATTAGGCAATCAAATATTTATTTGATCAATCAAATAATATCTTTCTTAGTTTTTAATACAGATTTCACATACACTGTCATTTTCATTTGATGAAAATGATAATATATAAGAATAAAATATGTAATGATGTTTTATATTCAGTTGCAAAATATTGAAATATGTTTATAGTTTCCTCATGAGTTCAATCAGTTTAGTACAAAAACATCCACCTATATGTATACGGTGGTATTTATGATTGAGTTTTAGTTTTACCCTGTGTGCCCTTTATATTAATGTAAACTCTTGAACAGTGACCAAAAATCATTACAGCTTGATGTCTTTTCAGTAGCCAGAATGAAATGAATTGGTCTCAGTCCAATTCCTAGTGGACAAGTGCCTAAATCAAAAAACGCCACCACAATTAGCATTACTTTAGTTAATAGTTTTAACCACTGAGGTCAAGGATAAGATGAATAATAAAATTTGTACTAATCTTGCAATGCCAGTTGTAGCTGTTTCCAAAATAAAGGTTAGGTTAACTAGTGAATTCACAGAATAAAAGGGAGAAAGGAACTCCAATGAGGCTGACTAGGAAATAATGTAATTTTATGAAACTAAATTTTCTTTAATAGTCATTTGTTTTCACAAGCAACTTTAATTTTTTTCATGAAAAATTAAATTTCTACCAAAACTAACAAGAATCATCAACCTACTATTAATTTTGAATGTAAAATTGAGGATTTAAATTTATGCACATTTATTTCACTCGCAAGTTATAATATAGACAACTCACTGAGAAATTTCTAAAAAGAAGAAGAAACACAAATATTCCTTAAGGTCCACAAAGAAAAGTAGAGGAAACAAAATTCTTATCTCCAAGGAACTTCAGGAAAGACTTCAAAGTAAAAAAGCCTAAATAAACATGTTTCCAGTAGCCAAAAGTAAAAGCTGAATATTCATCCCCTCACAGAATGATGGAATTTTCTATGCTTTAAGGGAATCCAGACATTTTATTTTCACATATGAGATGATTAAATTATTATAAATTGAGTTGATTTACTCAGAGTTATACAGTGACCTTCTCTTCACATTGCTCTTAGTGTCTACCTTAGATGATTATGCGTTAATAAAAATCCGTGTTTCTACATGTATGCCTGTATGTGTTCAACATCGTTCAAAATACTGAGAAAAACAGTGAACAAAAGCAAAACTCCCTGCTTTCATGGAATTTACATTCTAGTGATGGGAAAAAGAAAACACATAAGAAATATATTGAGTAACGCGATAGTACAAGGTCAGGAGATCAGTTTGTGAGGTGATGAATTGGTTTAGTAGAGGTGCCATAACAAAGCACCACAGACTGGGTGGACCAAACAGTGGATTTCTCACTGTTCTGGAGGCTGGAAGTCTGAGATGATTGGTTGGTTTCTTTTGCGAGCCATGAGGAAAGGTTCTTTTCCAGGAGTCTCTGGTTGGTCCTCTACGTATCGTATCATCACAAATCTTCCCTCTATGGGCATACCCATATCCAAATTTCCTCCTCTTATAAGAATACCAATGATACTGGATTAGGGCTCACACATAATGACCTCATGTTAACTTAGTTACCTCTTTAAAAATTCTATCTCCAAAGACAGTCACACTCAGAGGTAGTAGGGATTATTAATTCAACATAAAAATTTTAGGAGCTCACAGTTCAGCTCAAAACAGGCAAGGGAGTAAAACTGGCATTTTAAATGGAGTCATCAATTGGGGTTTCAATGAAAAGGGGATGTTTGCACAAAGGCATGAAGGAAATAAAAGTTACAACGCTATTTGCAATAAAAGTTTGTAATAAAACCCAATATTTGGCCTTAGTTTGGCTTCAAGAAGGCCTGAAAATCAGAATCCAGGGTGCTTCCAAGAACTCAGGAAGGGTTCTCTTTATCACTCATGTCTGCTTCTCTCTGGACATCTGCTTCATTCTTTTGCTATAGAACTCCTCTCTCAGATTGTCAGTCCACATAGTTGTCAAAGGCTCTCCATGGTTTGCAGTTAATACATAGCCTATTTTTAGTTTGTTGTAGAGATGTACTAGCTATTTCTAAGTGCTAATTCCAAATTCCCAGGAAAGAAAATCCATTTGGCCCCGTCGATTGTGGAAATAGACCTAAGACCTGTAGAACAAGGATAACTGCCCAGGATCCTTTTCTGTGGAAGAAAGATGAGGGCACAGCCTGTACGCGTAATGCAAGTGAATGACTCCAAAATAGTTTGTGACAGACAAGAAATTTTTTTCTCCTCAGCTATTCAACACCACATTTTTTAAATTTTTATTTATTTTGAAAGAGAGAGTGAGCATGTGAGCAAGAAAAGGGCAGAAAGAGAATATTGCAAGTTGGCTCTGTACTGTTGGCATAGAGCCCTACTCGGGACTTGAACCCACAAACTGTGAAATCATGACTGAGCCGCCCAGGTCCCCCTAGATACTGATTTTTTTTTTTTTTTACAAAACTTTGTTGTTTCAGTTCTCTCTCTTTTTTTCTACTCTTAGACTTTCTTCATTCGAATTTGCCAATTCTGTGTCAAACTGGCACTTTGAGCATCTCATCTCTGTTGGGAAAGGAAAGAAAGAGCACAGGAAAGGGAGTCATAAAAATAAGAAGTCTTAAGGTTCATATTTCACAGTCCCATAATTTTGACCAGGATCCTTTACACCTCTCACCTAAAAAATGGTATATATTAAAGCTCCTATCTCAATGTAATGTGACTTCATGTTTATTTATATTCCCAACTACTCATTCAAAATTATTAAAATATATTTGTTAATTTTTCATTGTCCAGCCAAGCACTCTGATAAAACAGGGTATCCAATGGAGGGAGAAGGAAAGGGGACCTGATACATTATCTGCACTTAGAAATTGCTATAGACTTAATGATTGTGTCCCCACTCCTCAAAAAATTCATATGTTGCATCATAACCCTGAAGTGACGGTAGAAGGGAAGACTTTGGGAGGGGATTAGATCATGAAGGCAGAACTCTTATGAACGGGATTCGTGCCCTGATAAGAGAAGTTGAGAAACTTCCCTCACCCTTCTATCAGGTGAGGTTGCAGTGAAAAGAACACCATCAATGAGGAAGCAGAGTCTCACCAAACACCAAATTTGCAGGAGCCATGATCTTGGATTTCCCATCCTCTAGAACTGTAAGAAACTAATGTTTGTTGTTTATATACACTCAGTTAGGGTACTTTTTATATTAGCCCAAATGGACTACATCAGAAATTATTACTATTTGCAGTTCAAATTTCTAATCTGTTTTATGATACTCTTTACTTATCTCAGGAAGATTTGAAGCAAGGTCCTCACATGAAAGTGAAACAGATAAAGTGAAGATAGTCTATACATTTCTAAAGAACAGGACCTGAATTTTCTTACCTGAAATACTCAGGATTTCCCATATTTTTAAAAGACTAAATAATGATCTTCGTACAGCATATACCCTGTTCTCATATCTTTCATTTATAAGCAACTCTTTTTTATATATAGTTTATTACCAAGTTGGTTTCCATATAACACCCAGTGCTCTTCCCCACAAGAGTCCCTCTCTATGACTATCATCCCCCTTCCCTTCCCCCCTCCCTCTTCAGCCCTCAGTTTGTGCTCATCATTCAAAAGTCTCTCAGGATTTGCCTCACTCCCTCTCCCCCAACTCTTTTCCCCCTCTTTCCCATTCCCATGGTCTCCTATTAGGTTTCTCCTGTTAGACCTATGAATGCAAACATATGGTATCTGTCCTTCTCTGCCTGACTTATTTTGCTTAGCATGACACCCTCGAGGTCCATCCATTTTGCTATAAATGGCCAGATTTCATTCTTTCTCATTGCCATGTAGTACTCCATTGTATATATAAACCACATCTTCTTGATCCATTCATCAGTTGATGGACATTTAGGTTCTTTCCATGATTGGCTATTGTTGAAAATGCTGCTATGAACATTGGGGTACGTGTGCCCCTATGCATCAGCACTTCTGTATCCCTTGGGTATGTCCCCAGCAGTGCTATTGCTAGGTCATAGGGGAGTTCTTTTCATAGTTTTTTGAGGAATCTCCATACTGTTTTCCAGAGCAGCTGCACCAGTTTACATTCCCACCAACAGTGTAGGAGGGTGCCCGTTTCTCCACACCCTTGCCAGCATCTATAGTCTCTTGCTTTGTTAATTTTAGCCACTCTGACCAGCGTGAGGTGATATCTCAGTGTGGTTTTGATTTGTATTTCCCTGATGCTGAGTGACGCTGAGTATCACTTCATGTGCCTGTTGGCCATCAGGATGTCCCCTTTGGAGAAGTGTCTGTTCAAGTCTTCTGCTCATTTCTTCACTGGATTATTCCCAAATAAACAAGATTCAGAGAATTCATCACCACCAAACCAGCACAACAAGAAATCCTAAGAGCGACTCTGTGAGAGAAATATAGCAAGGAATATAAGACACCAGAGACATCAATACAAACATGAACTCTGCAGAGAACACAATGAATCTAAACACAGATTTTTCAGTAATAACACTGAATGTAAATGGACTGAACCTTCCAACCGAATGACACAGAGTAGCAGAATGGATAAAAAACCAAAATCCATCTATTTGCTGTCTAAAGAGACTCATCTTAGACCTGAAGACACCTTCAGATTGAAAGTAAGGGGATGGAGAAATATCTACCATGCGACTAGACACCAAAAGAAAGCTGGAGTAGCCATACTTATATCGGACAAACTGGACTTTTAAGTAAAGGCAGTAACAAAAGATGAAGAAGGGCATTATATAATAATTACAGGGTCTCTACATCAGGACTAGCTAACAATGATAAACATCTATGCGCCGAATCCTGGAGCACCCAAATACATAAAAACAACTAATTGCAAACATAAACAATCTCATCGATAAGAATGTGCTAATTGCAGGGGACTTTAATACTTCACTTACAACAATGGATAGGTCAACCAGACAGAAAATCATTAAAGAAACAATGGACCTGAATGACACACTGTAACAGATGAAATTAATAGATACATTTAGAACTCTGCATCCTGAAGCTAGGGAATTCACTTTCTTCTTGAGTGTGCATGGCACATTCTCCAAGACTGATCATATACTGGGTCAAAAAACAGTCCTCCATAAATACAAACGAATTGCGATCATACCATGCACACTTTCAGATCACAATGCTTTGAAACTTGAAATCAACCACAGGAAGAAGTCTGGAAAACCTCGAAAAATGTGGAGGTTAAAACCACCCTACTGAAGAAAGATTGGGCAAATCAGGCAATTAGAGAGGAAATTAAAAAATATATGGAAACAAATGAAAATGAAAATGCAACACTCCAAACCCTCTGAGATGCAGCAAAGTTAGTCCTAAGAGGAAAGTTTATTGCAATCCTGGCCTATTTCAACAAACTAGAAAAAGTGCAAACTCAAAATCTATCAGAACCCCTAAGGAAACTAGAAAGGGAGCAGCAAGAGCACATCAAACCAAGCAGAAGAAGAGAAATAATAAAGATAATGGAAGAAATAAACAATATATAATCCAAAAAAAGCAGTTGAAAAAAATCAATGAAACCAAGAGTTGGTTTATCGAAAAAATAAACAAAATTGATAAACCTCTAGCAAAGCTCCTGAGAAAGAAAAGAGAGAACACCCAAATAGACAAAATTATGAATGAAAATGGATCTATTACAACCGATCCCTCAAAAATACAAGCAATCATTAGAGATTACTATGAAAGATTATATGCCAACAAACTGGACAATCTAGAGAAAATGGACAAATTCCTAAACACACATGCATTACCAAAATTCAAATGAGAAGATATAGAAAATCTGAACAGACCCACAATCAGTGAAGAAATCGAATCAGTTATCAAAACTCTCCTAACAAATAAAAGCCCAGGGCTGGATGCATTCCCAGGGGAATTCTACCAGACTTTTAAAGCAGAGTTAACACCGATCCTTCTCAAGTTATTCCAAAAACTAGAAATGGAAGGAAGACTTCTGGACTCATTCTATGAAGCACATATCACCTTGATTCCTAAACCAGACAGAGACCCCCCCCCAAAAAAAAAGAGAATTATAGGCCAATATCCTTAATGAATGCAGATGCAAAAATACTTAACAAGATACTAGCAAATCGAATTCACCAGCATATAAAAAGAATTATCCATCATGATCAAGTGGGATTTATTCCTGGGTTACAGGGCTGGTTCAATATTCGAAAATCCATCAATGTGATCCATCACATTAACTGTAGGGGACTGAATGCCCCCCAGGCTACTGATAAGAAAATAACTTGCCTATGGGCCGTGTGGCTGACTCACACATGCTGGCGCCTTCCTCACATAGCTGAGCGTCTGTCCTGACCAGGAGGGAAGTTCCACATGACCTCTTTCGAGACCCTGGTATTTTTCCATTTAGCTTTACCTTTACACCTTTCCCACTTCCTTGTGGCTGCCCACAACCAATCACATTAAGC